>JAODLC010000106.1:1096243-1107180 GCA_026781145.1 Hippopotamyrus pictus
CCGAAGATACCATGACAGCTTATTCACCCGCCATAACACTACAAGCACCCTGCCCCCACCAGGAGTAGTGAACGAACAAACGAACGAACAAAAAACAAACAAACAAACATCGCCCACCTCCTGTTGCTCAGGCTCGCTGGCGAAGTGCCGGGAGGGTGAGATGTGCTGCTGGTCAGACTCGGGGACCCCGTTGCAGATGAGCTCCCCGTTGCGGATTCCGGCGGGGGCCATAAGGGGAGGGGGGCACTGGTACTGGGACTTGATAGCGTCGGGGACCTAGTCAAGAGAAGAGCGAGGGATTAAGTGCACTGATGGGGGCAGGGGATTTGTGGCTGCATCTTTCTGTTAGCAGGCAGCTGAAGGTTTATCCCGATGCTGGAATTTTCCAACACAAGAGCTCAGCATTAAAGAAATGCTGACCGAGTGTCTGTGTGGGAACCAGCCACCGCTCAGCCCGCCCCGAGTACATAAACCCACCCCCCCCCGTCTTGCGTCATCTCAAGGTGGGCGGCCATACCTTGAGGGTCTTTCTCTTATGCAGATGGGCCCCTCGCCGAATGGGTGGGTTTTGCCGATGGATCCGGCGCAGGAAGTCCACCTTCACGGCATGCTGGGACATGCGGTCCTGGAACTGGTCGAACAGCTGGCAGCGAGTGCTCAGGGTCATGTTCTTCTGGTTGAGCTGCAAAAACAGAACCTTGGGTCAGTTTCTGGGTCGGAGTCCTGCCTGAGAATCCCACCTTTGGGTATGAGAAAAATGGGCAAAAATGTGGACTCTGCGGGTCCCTGAGGACTGGCTTGAAAAATTCTGCGATGTGTTAATCAGCTGAACGGCTGAATGACAAACTGAAAGAACGGCCCCAGTTTTGGAGAGATCAAAAGCCTCAGGAAGTCAACTGAGCAGTCACCTGACAAAAATAATGATATTGTGTGTGTCTACTGGGGGGGGAGGGGTGGTAGAGCTCACCACAAGATGCTCGATGTGGTTGGGACACATCCACTTCCCAGTTGGCATGGCGGTGAGGGGAGGGTCAAGACAGTCCATATGGAAGAGAAGGGGGCAGTAATCACACTGGATTAGGGGGGCCACCCGGCAGCTCCTGGGATGGCAGATGGGGGTAGGGGGGGCACATTCAAAACATTAAACCTGGTAAGTCAAACCTTCCCCAAGTTCAAGCTCAGCCTCAGTATTAACAGCAGCACCTGGGGTTGAAGCCAGGCACCAACGCTGTGACGTCAGAATGAAGAGCACAAAGCCAGTGTCCTTGAGATAATGGAATATTGACACAGTGTTGAGTCAAGCAGATAGTGCCAGACCACACCAATATGAAGCAACGTGTGTACTATGACCTTGTACCAGAATCTTCACCGCCTCTTGGTACAGGCCTCCTTAGTGAAAGGGTCTAGGTTAACCCGATGCGAGCGACAAGACACACACGTTTCACTTCTTGCTATATTTCTGAACAGGCCATCGCACACCTGGTCAACTGCCCTGAAGACAGCACTGTCCCGGGGGCACCAGCTCATAGAGCCAACTGCCCTGAAGACAACACTGTCCCGGGGGCAGCAGCTCACTGAGCCAACTGCCCTGAAGACAGCACTGTCCCAACTGGCCAAGCATGCTGGGCACCCAAAGCAGACCCCTTGAAGTGAACATAAGACATCTAAAGCACTCTCTGTCACACACTTGAGGTTTGCAACTTCCACAGCTAACATGTTCTGGCAATACTTCGAAGTCAAGAAAGTCTTCTCTTCAAGATGAAAGTCTGGCCCTTTCATCCAAGATGTTCTGGTAATTACTGTCATACCGTCGCTTATAATTATGTTCACTATTTTAACATCGAACGTCTATTTAGCAGACACTTTTGTCCAGAGTGATGTACAAGCGAGGCACAATACATCAAGTCCGGCAAATCACCGTTTCCCCTGATCACTCATCTAAATTGCTAAATCGCCAGGGACAAAGACTGACAAATCAGAACAGAATATAGACTTACAATACAGCTGTTAAGCCAAGCCTTTATTTTAATAAGTTATAACAGCCCTGGGTAAACTTCATTACCATCAACCATTCTTTGTTTCACAAATTGCTACCTCTGAACACTGAAGTAGTCTGACAAAGGCTTTCATAAATACAGCAAAGAACGTACATACATGAAAACCACAAATCAATGGTGGACCAAAAACGATCCCCCACAATGGGGAAAAAAACAGACCCCCCCTGGAATTGTGGGACTTAAACACTGTGGTTAATTTTACTAAAGTTCCATGATTACATTTAAATTTCAAACAGATGTGCAATTTTCAGAAAGGGGTCAGTTTCCAATTTCAGGCAATGAATGCAAGTAAAGAAAGCATGAATAAAATTTCATGTTAACAGGATAACTGCTGGAGAAAAATCACGCACCAACAGAAACTACTCGTGGGCAGCAGAAGCAATTCTTTCTCTGAGGGATAAAGTTTGGCTGATAGATGCAAGAGATGGAGACAAGCTCCAGGAGCAGCCCCAGCGCAGCCCATGCCCCACGAATCCTACCTGCCACAGGTGAAGCAGACTTTCACGGGCAGTGGGACCAGCCCATAGTGGTCAAGCTCATGCTGGGGCTTCTTCACGTTTTTCCCTGTCATCTCCTCTTTCCTCTTCCGTTTACTTGTTCCTGGAGACATAGACAAGACCAGTGGCGGATCACTGAAAAAGGAGTTCGGCTGCAGGCTCCACCTGACACTTCTCGGGGGTAACCACGACATCCCCGGACACCCCCATAGATGTCGTAAGTTCCTCACAAAAAGGGTAGAATTCCGCTTCCTCACCCGGAAGTGCCGTCGTGCAGGTGAGCTCGTTAGGAAGCTGGAATTGTGTGGGGTTCCTCTCCATGGCAGCGGCGATTAGTAGCTCGAAAGGCCTCTTGAGGTGTGGCGTTGCGCTTTCTGGTTCAGAGCTGGGCCCCTCGTCCTCCACGTCCAGCAGGTCCTCATCCACGTCGTTCTGCTCCGAGGGCGTGGGCGTGTCCGTGGAGGCGTTTGAGGTGGGGGTACCGGGACGGCTGCTCGCCCGGCGCTCTAGCAGTCGAACCTGTGCCACGGCTACTCTTGGGCCCCCCATGACCCCCGCTGTGCCGGGGACCCCATCCAGCCGCACCGGGGCCTGATCCATCTCTGTTGCCGGTGATGACGATCGCTTGGATGCCTGGCGGTCCAGCAGGCCGTTAATGTGCTCCGTTTTCTGCTCACGCTTCTGTCGATTGGAGAAAAATGCTTAGCGTAAATTTAGTGCACGAGGAGAACATCGGCCGATTTGAATTGTTGTTACGAGTCTGACTATTCTCTGCTTTGGCAGAAAAATAGCAGAAGCTCTTAGAGATGTTCAGAAACTATAAATATCAATGGAGAAAAGCCCCTTTGCTGCGTGTCTCACCTTCCTGCGGACACTGCAGCGATGGCACATCCAGTCTCCAGGGGGCAGCATTTCTTCACTCAATGGTGGGTTACTGCAGGTGCAGTCAACATCAACAGGTCATCACCATAACTAAACAACCAGGCTTTAACTATAAATTAATTCCAATTACAAATTTCAACTGTTCTACAATATTTAGGTCATTCGAGTAACTCAAATGAAGGGCAATATTGCCACGTTGAACTATCTACCAAAGTTGTTAATGTACCCATGTAAAACTGAATTGTAATTGCATGCATTTCAAAGAAAGCCAGCCAGCCATTTACATGCAAGTTGTTTCCTCAGCAAATAGATGCACAATGTTCTTTATATACGAAAGGGCCCCCAATGCAAAATCTAAGTAGCAGAGCAATGAAATCTGGCAGAGAATTAGACCTGAAATTAATAGCCATAAGGCATTAAAGCTTTGACAAGTCTACAGCCTGATGCATATCCCTATGTGCAGCCAGGTAAGTTAAGGCTTCGCTTCATGGGAGAGCACAGGAGTAGGGTCACAAAACAAAGGAATCTTTGTTACGGTCGTCAAAGCATATTTCACGTGCCTCCAGGACAGGTTGAAACGTAACCCCAGAATTCCGTGATCTGAAGCCAAAAAACACTTTAGAGCAAAGACATGCAGACCAGAAGCAGTGGCTTCAGGGGAGCCCACACACCCTCAGAGGCAGCACGCAAGCCAGTGAGAGTGCGCATAGCTAAAATACTCCCAAGGTCTTGCAGGAAAGCCCTGAAATCCTACTCGCAATTACGTCATGAAAACACCGACAGCAAACAAACTAAAATGACAGAGAAAACCAATGTCGGATTTTGCAGTTTGTGAACATAAAACTGTTCCAAAAAAATGTAGTAACTCGAGAGAAATGACCAGGGGAGGACAAGTGCACAGCAGTCATCAGACCGACGGCATGTCTGCTACGTCTCCTGCCAGACGAGAGCTTCGGTATGACGCGCCTGGCTGGGAGCCGTTTTCACACGGCGCGGAGTTAATGTGGAGATCTAGCGTGCCAGAAGCTGACAAAGGAGGAGCAAAAAACAAGTCCATCACAGAAAAGCCCCGTCAGGCATGGCAATGATAGCCTTTGGGCAAGATCTCACTCTCCCGATTCACCGTAGTACTACAGATCAAAGCCAATGTACGCAGGGCGAGGGGCACTCTGCAGCATGCACGCTCCTACTCTGGCCTCGGTGCCAATACAGAGCGGCAGTGCCAAGCAAGGGAAACGGTGAATGGAGGAATGACAAAATGCTGACTGGGTTTCCTCAGAACGCAGAAGAAAAGTGTATAAAACACGGTTGGGGTAGATGCATCGGAATGCAACACAAAGACAGCAGCTCAACGTTACTCAGAGAGGAAACCTGCAAGGCATTACCTCACATAATGCGTTGATTTGCTGGGACCTTCCCCACCAATCCCCAATGCACAGAACGACTGCACGTTCACTGCATTGTTGCCATTTCTGTAAGATGGTGGTCAGCCGGGCCTGCTGCTGTCCCACCCACCTCAGACAGAGCCACCAAGCTTATCAAACCTAAATCGGCAGCTTCGACAAGGAGAAATGGCAGCCATCTGCAACAATGCTGGCAACAAAAAGACAAGCCTTTCAACACAGCTTCGGCTGTACGGGACTGTAAATTGTTAGTCACTTGCCCACTGGCGAAATTCAAACAGGATGGTGACGTCAACAGCTTTTCTGTGGCGATCGATAATCCCTGAATAACACCCGCAAAAAAAGATGATTTATGAGCCCTAAGGCCTCCTCCACGGTGCCAAAGTTATATCACTGACAGTCCCACACCACTAACATCCGAGCCCTTTTCTGAATTTCAAATATGCCAATTCAAAGGTTAAAACATTCGCCCACCTTTCGCTGACACGTCACTGGCCGACCTCCATTCATTCTTATAGTACTAAAGATCCATGTAAGCCACGTATGTCATTGTAAAATAACGGGAAATTAACTTCTGTTTCTCTTTCATAAGCATCGACCGTATTAAACCCGCTCACTTTAGTCAACCGAAACCGGAAAGGAGACTGCAGATCTTTGACAACAACCCAAGTGCCAAAAAATGACTTCTAAGAAGATGAGCGGCTTTCCTGTTAAGTTGATTTGCAATTACTTGAGAGCGACCATAAAACATACATGTTTTTTAAAATCATTTGAGATTTGGAGGTTTGGTAAGAATGCGACGCCGTATTTGGGTGCATTCGATGTGTCATTCCCGCACATGTGCCGACGATTCCGAGGCATTTCGGCAAAATGGCGCTGGAAATAAAACAATTTAAACGGAGGTCGCCATATTGTAAACACAGCGGTGCACAGAGGACTCCATTTTTAACATCCGCTTCAGAAGCGGTGAAAGGAAAGCCCCCCGCTCCAGCGGCGATACCCCCGCCGCAGGTGCCCCCGGACCAGACAAAACACCCCCAACCCACCCTCTTAATTTTAAGTCATGTTTTTTTTTACTCGAACTGGGGACTCGCTTTAAACAGCCAGTAACTGTAGAGGCGCGCGCGCTGTTAGCAAAACAGCTGGAAATAACGGCGAGCCACACAAACACAAATAAATAAGCGCAGCACGTCTAACGGAGGAATATGCAGAACGACATCCGCCTTTTACTAATGCTCAAGCACAACAGCCATCTCCGCCACACAGCACGAACCAGGCAGCTGCCTTAACACAGGAGCATACATGCAGATCAAAGCTGGTTAATATTACTGATACACATGACCGGCGATCCAGGCAGAGAGCCCGGGGCAGGCAAACGGCAGCATACCAGCACTGTAGGTGAAAAGCGGCGGGACAGTGATCGCAGCAGAGTAAGTCCCCTCCCTCCCGGCAGCTGTCGCAAGTGTCGTGGTTGGTGGCCCTGCCGCTCCTCCGGGCCTCCTTCTCCGGCTTTCGGCTTCTCCTCTCGCCGTCCTCGGACTTCGGGGGCGCCAGCAGGGTTTGGATTTGCTGCAGACCGAACAACGACGAGCCGGGCGTTCAGAGCTAGACACAGTGAGCCGACTTACCCCCACCCCCCCGAAAGAGCCGACACCGTCGCCCATTATTCGCTCGCCAAGCCGCAAACCACAAAAGGCCCAAAGAAACTCAACCTCCCTCCCACCCAAAGTACATTTACCAAAACCCTACCAACTAAACATCAGAACAGGGGCAGCTATAACTGCCAGTTAAACTGATAACTATCCACTGGCCCCAAGCGCCAATGCTAAAGCCCGCGGCCCGGGTCAACCTTGACCCATGTTTTCCATGAGCTGTTCCCGGGAGGACCTGAGGAAAATGCCCCCGAGACCGAACAAACATTAACTGAAAGCTTAGTGTTATACAGGATCAGCGCGGTCCGTCTCTACGCTACACAGCCGGGTAACCAAACACCGCTTCGGACCCGGGCTACTTCGGTTTGACCGCTGACGAGTCGTTCGGACCCGGACCGCGACGAGGTGAACCGGTAACAGCGGCGGCGTGCTTCACCTCCATCAAGCCCCCAGAGGTGTCCAGGTCGTACACGATCGTCGGGGTCTCCATTTTGTCCCACATTCATACGGCAGTAGGATCCTCCGCTCGGAAAAGCGAATCCTTGTTGAGGGCTACCGCCGACGGCCGTGGCAGGGCTGGAGGGGGGAGGGAATCCACAAGGCGGCCGGCCGCTCACCACAGAGCCGGTCTGTGGCGCTTAATCCGAGCGTCGGGGAGACAGTTAGCAACGCCGACTAGCTAGCCGATTTCCAGCTCGAGAGCATTCACTGGCAGAGGTAGCCTGCTAGCTACATAGCCGACTAGCTAGCTAGCCAAGTTACAGGACAACCAAGGCGCCTGGATTACAGCTCCTAGGCGTGAAAATACTTCAGCCGAGAACGGCCCACCTCGCCGACAGATTGCGGAATAAATATCGCAGGAATCCGTAGAGTGCTGCGTGCAGGCCTTCGCTTAGGCCTAACCTACATGTTTCTCGTTTCGGGTCCCGTTAGCCACCTAGCTGCTTGCAGAGATGCTGCTGAGATCCGCACGGCGACTCCTCTCCATGCTGGCTAACAAATTATCAAAAATTAAAACAAAAATCACAAGCGCAGCGGCCAGACTGAGAATGCCTTGCTACAACTAAAAATCTCCTCAACGTTATTTCGGCCCCCGTGGACGATCAGAACCCCAAAATAATGATTATTATTGTTGTGTGGGGGGGAAAACCCGTGCATCAATCCCGACACTGCTGGCTACATCCTTTCTACGGAGTTGGCGCAAACTCGCGAAGCTGCCTCTATGCATGGGCGGTTCTCTAATGGTGGATAGACTTGGTTTGCGGCCATCTTGGTGAGGTCAATGCTGGCGTATTTTTCAATAATACAAAATGATGATAATGATAAAAAGACAACGTTTAATGTTAAGTCTACACAATCTATATATGTTTATTGAAACTAAGTCATTTCATAAACAGAGCAGTGCTTAATGTATTAGAATGAAAATGTTTCTACCGTTGCCTGTATATACGTGCATCATAGAAAAGGGCAATGGTAGCGTGCGCCATGTTGGTGATGGCAAATTTATTATGGATATAAAGTGTATTACCATCACCGTTGTATGCCGAAAGTATCCACAGACACGTTGGTTCGGTGTATTAGTATGGCCTTCATAGACGTTTGGCAGATGCAGATTTTTCACCAAAATTAAAATAGCTACGTTATTGCAGTTCCAGCTAAAGCAGCTGATCCAGGACTTGCAAAACAAGATATTTGAATATGAGCGCTTTAATTTGCGTATGTCCTACCGCGGCGGCATGTCAAATCATATCCTGCTTCTTGTTGTGCGTGGTCTTTCTTAATTTTGAGTTTGTGTGAACGGTCATGTCATTTACATAAAGGTTTCCTAAAGTAAAACGTAAATCGTGAATTAATTGATAATGGCACTATACTTTAGATGTTCGAAAATAATAAACGAAACAAAAGCACAATATGAAATTCAGCTATCCAGAACCAAACATTGATTAATGCAAGATTAATATAAATTAGAATTAACATCTGGGGGGCAAGTTATGGGCAATTAGACTTCTATATTTGTCTGTGACAGTATTCATAATCACCCATCTTGAACGAGTTTATTACAGGACTTTAAATCATATTAGATGTAGAAGCCTAGGAACAAATGGAGACGGAATCATTTTCTAGTAAAGCTCCCTGTGTCGAAGCATCCCCAAGGGAAATCTCAGATTTTCTAAACGTTGTTCTCAGCTGGCATGAACCAGTCAGCATTACTCTAACTGCTGTTTCTGTTGCAACAAAAAAAAATCTAGTCAGGTACAAAACCAGCATCAAACTAGCTGACTACTTTTTACTGCAGGTCCTCCATCAGAGCAACCTCCTGTGTTTCGTTTTGCATTACTGCATTTGTTGCAATAATCTGTTATTGTTTGCATTAATTTTAAACTACATTAGTGGCCATTGATGGTTCCAGGTATCACCTAAAATAATAAAACAGTGGCTCTAAACAGACTTGGAAAGGCCACCACTGCGTTAACAATTCCAAATTTGTAAGAAATATATCAAGAAAATCATTCAAATGCTATATTGCCATAATGGATTTTGAAAGTCACCCATCATCCATCTGTTTGCATCTTATATCAGAAAGCCCACTGGGGGGGGGGGGGCGCTTCAGTCCATCATAGGCAACACACATACACATAGAATGGGCAGTTTAGATTTACCAATTTGCTAAGCTACAGGTGGAAACCTGTGGAAAGTTCAGGTCCAGAAAGTAAAAACCCAGACCTAGATTTTGTTTCAACCAACCAGCTGAGTATAAAGAGTCACAGTCACAGAGTACAAAAAGCACAAATCTGGACCAGTTGAGTATTCTGTGACTGTGACTCTTTATGTTCAACTGATTAGTGAAAACACCCTGGGTTTGGATTTTTACTTTCTGGACCCGAACTTTCCATCACTGGCAACGGGAGGAACATGCAAACTCCACACATGGCGGGCTTGGGTTCAGACCCTCTACCCTGCAGGTGTGAGGTAACAGTGCTTAACCCACTAAGTCACCTTGAAATAAACCCATCCATTTTCTGAACCCGCTTGTCGTAGAGAACCTATCTCGGAAGCGTGGGCGTCGCTGCCATTAAATCTGAGGGGGAATACCCAGATGGGGCACCAAACCATTGTAAGGCTCACACACCATTCACATAAGCAGACAATTTGGTAACTTCACCATAGCATTTCTTTGGACTGTGTTGGGGGGGGGGGGGGGGGGGGCAGAGACCCCAGAGGAAACTCCATTTCAACACAGGGAGAACATACAAACTCCACACACATGCAAACAGGGCAGAAACTCAAACTCCAGTCCCAGAAGTGTGAGGCAAAATTCCTAACCGCTGCGCTGCCTTACCTAATCAGTAGGGAGGGGGGGATGTAGCTCTGTGCACATGCCTGGGATGTTGTGGGTTTTAAATCCTGTAGCTTGCAGAGATATCACATCACTGTTGGGCCCATGAACAAGGCCCTTAAGCCAATTACTCCATGAATGCTGGCTAGCCCAGATTTTCAGGCTGTTCTCAACCGTGCGATATTCTCGGAAAAAGAAATGTCTGGAGAAACAATGGAGAAGAAGAAAAATGGAGTATTCTGCATCCAAACCGGGGAAAACATATATAAGCCTTGTAATACCTATAGGGAACCCCCCCCCCAACGCAGCCGTGGTTTTAAAAAAACCTAAGACAATCAATCACAGTTGTTTTTAATAATTTGTTTTATTTGAGAGATTATCTGTCTATGAGGTGGCTTAAGTCTTTACATTTTACAATGAATCAAAAATATACACAATTGTCATTTGCTTTCTTTAATCACCATCTTATCTTCTTCTTTTGTATCAGTGCTAAACAGAAGCGAGAAGGTAAAAACAAACGAGTGTTAAAAAAAATAAGACTGATCCTCTTGCATCACTGATTTAACCGCTGAATTAAACAAACACTGCATTAGAAGCAAAACAGCAAGAGAAAAAGATACGGATGTTCCTGTTCCAGAATTACATCTGGGTGATATGAAGTTATTTGAAGGGTTTACAATAACCAATGTATTTCTGTGGCTACATTTAAAGCACACATACTGTAATAAAACATACATCAGGTTTTGATCTATTCAGAAAGCAATACTATTTAAACCATATTGTCACCTCTCATCAGTTATTGTTTAAGCTTATTTACCACATATGTTTCCTGTACATTGATATGATACCATTAAAATCAGAATTTGCTTGCAAGAACATACAAAACAATAGACATGGATATTACATTTTACCGTATTACCATTACTATAAACTACTCTTGGAATGGTTAAGTAACTGTGAAATGTGCACAGATTTTCAGTGTCCTCCACTGAATATTTCCAACCTGAAAATACAGTGGTACCTCGGTTCTCGAACTTAATCCGTTCCGAACTCCGGATCGAATCCTAAAAAGTTCGAGTTCTGATCGAATTTTTCCCATAAGAAATAAT
>JAODLC010000106.1:1107280-1117808 GCA_026781145.1 Hippopotamyrus pictus
TGTAGTATGACTCATTTCCTGGTGCGTACAATTTATATTAGGTCAGCGTTCATGGTTCTACTTCTGATATTCAGATCGAGTTCTAGGTCAAACTGGTTTGTTGGACTTTCAAGAAATTCGAGTTCTAGTGAGTTAGAGAATCGAGGTACCACTGTACTTCAAAATTCTGACAAATAAAAAGAAACGAACAACTGAAGTTCTGCTGATAATGGGGGGAAATTAGTATAGGTTTTCACATTTCTCATAGAAGTGTTTAAAATGGAGTCTATTCTTGCTTTCTTGCCAGTACTGCTTACCTGTATAAAGTTCAGGTAACACTTTACTTGAGGGGACATGAATAATGTAGTAGTACATGCGTACTTAATGTATTAATTAACCAGTAACTGCTGGTTATGTACTGATCCCGTGCTTGTTCATCAATCAATCATGACAGTTCATGTGTTTCATGGGATAACCTATATTAGTTCATGATTTGTTTTTGAGTAGTAAATGAGTTAATTATTTTTATCCCCTCAAGTGGTCTTACCATTATTAACAAAACTGTAAGCAGTCTGAATGAATACATTAACTGTCATGATTGATTAATGATGAACAAACATAGAATCAGTACATAACTAACACTTAGTTACTGGTTAATTAATGCATTAAGTAAGCATGTATTACTACATTATTCATGTCCCCTCAAGTAAAATGACCAAAATTCATTCTCATTTCATGCTTGTCACCCTTGGTCTTATGACATTGTCTTCTTCCTTATTCCAGGTTATTTTTTTGTACATTTTTATACTACCGTATCATCCTCCTATAAATTGTATATATCTCCACAACCCTCATGCAAGGTAGTAAAAAATGACTTGCTTCCAACAAGGTGTCATCAGCAGGCAGAAACACTATATTAGTCTTAATTTGAATGGCATCATTATATATTTATGGGTGGGATTCTGTAAAAAAAAAAAAAAACACGTCCTGCTATTTTGTGATTGTGGAGGTCATCTGACTATTAATTTCACTGTTAGAGATTTTTTCCATATCAGTGTTTATAAAGACTTTAAAGAAGGATGTTTAAAACGGGCAAAATCCACCCAGTTCCTTCCGGTATCCAGGGCTGTACATTGTTCTATCTGGTAAAGTTCCAGAACATCCCAGCTGATGTAATAAATCTCACCACTCCAGGTAATAATCTTTTTCATTTCTGGCAGAGATTTGTAGCTAAATTCATAAATTTACACAAGTCTATTATTTCAAAGTATGAAGGTAATCGCATGAACAGTGTGATGTGAATTGTACTGCATTCCTTACAGTAGTGGTTATAGTGCATTATTTACTATCCAGTCACACCAGGCAGACAGATGTGTGGTGATGTCATAAGCACCCTCCTACAACCAATACAATATTCTGTGCAAATGGCACAGCGAATTTTTGAAACCCTATCTGGCCATGTTAATTGATTATTGCCTTTTATACAATCCCTATAAGTATACATGAATTAAAATTGTGGAAATAAATATATTTATAAGTGAACTGACTTAGTTTGATGGACTCACTGAAACTCCCTAATTTCCTCTGATGTTTAATCTACCTTTAGCTGGTTCCACTTTTCTCGACGCTCGAATCGCACGGTGTTACAGCTATATTTTTGAAGTAGCTGGTCACTTAACTGTCAACCAAAAGCAGATGCAGTTTTTTTCCAGATTGTACATCAGGTCTACTGAGAGGCAGCCCAAGTCACTCTCCTCCAGAATCTGAGGCCTGCATGAGGTGTTACGTCTCACGCTCACGGTGGCTTTGACAGCCAGGGTTTGTTGTTGTGTCAAACAACAGACCTCTTAGAATGTAAAAACCGATATTCGACACTGTCACACATGACACCGAAAGAACCTTCTGGCAAATTACCTTTCGTAATGGCTAATCCCAATGTTTGGCAGCTTGACATTCAACATCCTACAGCACAGACACAAACAATCCCAAGGCAAAAAGTTGAACATTAAATGGCAAGGGGTGTAATAATGCAGGATATTGTACTTACCCTTCATACAGAAATTTATAGCTATTTTCTTCCCATAAATTTGACAGTTTTATCACCTTGGGAAGATGGAAACCATAGGCAGGTATTTGTGCCACTCTAAAAGTCTGAGGGATGAGTAATAGTGAGATACTCTAGAGAGCACGATAAATGCTCTTTGTAGGTCCCCATGGAAATATGCACACTCACCCACAAGCTGAGGCCTGTCTCTAATTGGTATTGCGCAAGTGATTTACAAATCTTTTTCCATTTATTTGCACCACAGTTAGATGGCACAGCTGGGAGACCTGTAACTGAAACTTTCCTAGGAACTGGAAGTTTCAAATCAACAGCAAGTTCTCGCTAAGCCTTGGAAAGATAAGGTCCTGCAGATATGCAGCCGTGTAACATTTGGTACCCAGTTCCTGTCTAATCAATAACTCTGAATTAAGTACTGAATGAGATGGATTGAATACCGGAAACCCAGAGAAGTGTAAGACTGCAGTTGCCATAAATACCAAGTTTTCTCTCATAATTTCCTTGTCCAATATTCACCAAATACTTCATCTCGTGAACTACAGATAAATTAAACATTTAAAATAAATATTTTCCCAACGGTTGCCCTGTAACTTTTACAAAGTATTTTGACTGACATTGGTAGATAAAAAAATTTCATTACCCCCCTCCCATATGACATATTATAGTACTTAATCCCGCTGGGCTATGTCACAGGATAGAAAATATACAAACACTGCAGCTAGGCCATTGGTAACGAGCTCTACAAAAATAACACTGTGTCTTTCACATCCTTGCAGTGCTTGCATGAAGTCCTCTGAAAATAATAATATATACATCAGGAGACAGGAGACGGGAAGAAGAATGGAAAGAGGAGGTACTGGAGGAGTCACAGGAGAGATGAATGGTGCAGACCAATTCCCACAAGGCAAAAATGGCTTGATTTCCCCCATGCTGAAATGCGTCGTGTCTCTAAATGGAAACCTCGTATTCTCTGGTTTCCTGCAAAGCCAAACATATACTTTGTAAGGACAGCAGCAAGGACAGTTTCATGCTTTGTTACAAGTGCAATGTTTGTGCACAGTACAGATTAATTTGCTGTGAAAATTCGACAGTGGCAAAAAATAGACTACGGCTGAAAAAGGACAGCAATTTAAAGTTTTTGTAGATGAATGCTTTAAAAGCCAGACCATGACAGATGTGACAAAACACAGGAGCTCAGCCCATATTCAAACCGTCATCACTTTTGGAAAGTTAGCTTCCCTCCAGAGACCACAGAACGTAAAGGTTCACACTCATCTCTGAAGGATTCACTTGCACAGGTTACTTCAAGGTTCATGACCTTGCAAGCCAACAGTACAATATTTACAAGAGTGGTCACAAAATTAGCAGATTTAACACATCTTAATGAGATAAAATTACTAACTGATGGAGGGGGAAATGTCAAAATTTGAAGTTGCGTTGAGTCTGTTGATCCCCCTCCCCCCCAATAAACGTAATATTTTATTGTTAGGGGACTTTGGCTTTGTGTTGCTGATAGAATTTGCCCTTCAAGGAAAAATAGTTGGGGACCCATTATCTACAACTGCAGCTGCCAAAGATCCGTTTACCCATAATGGCTTTTTACAACAGTTTCCTTTAGCAAATGTTTAATAAAAAATGCACACTTTTCCAAGGACTGCTTTACTCCTTTGAAGGACATAGTTACTGGCTTAAGTCTTGAACAGGCTCAATTTGGTAAATGAACATTCCAGTGCCACGTGATCCTGCTAGGTCTTCCTCTTTCCTGAATCTCACTGAGAAGAGATGTATCTACAGAACCTGTGAATGTCCCCCCCACCCACATCCTGTTGTTGCGTACGACCCACTAGCGTTCTATTAGTCCCCAAGATATAGGTGTGCTATAGGCCAGTGTGATGGCCTTTGATTTACTGAGTGGTGGCCTTACCTCGTGGTTCTTCAGGGATGCAGCCGCAGTGGGACAGAGACACAGCCGTTAGTAATCAGAGATCACAAGCCGGGGCTGATGGGAGTGGAGAGGGGACAGGGGTCCGGTCATGACGGTGTCCACCAGAGCACATGGAATCAGGGAGAGCGAGACAAACACAGTGGGTGCCTTTTAAATGACCTTTTGTATCTGGGTGCTTGACAATAACCTGACCTCATATTGTAAGTCAATCCTAAATCACAAATAAGAAAGAAGTGCCTCAATCATCTGACTCTGGTGTGGATTTAAGCATACGCGTGGAACTGCGACTCCCCTTCGAGAATACTCAGAGAATACTTAGAGAATATTCAGGCTTCCGGCCTGCCGAGGTGAACCGGCAATGTGGCGGCAACAGGTGGCGATTCGAGAGCAGAATTTCTGCACAGGTGTGGACAGCGATGGGAATGCCTGAACATAACTGGCGAAGGACAGGGAGGCCCACAGGCTGCCTTTGTAGTGCACAGTGAGTAGTGTACAGTTTTTAGGGGATGCATATTTTGATACAAAGACTGCATGTATTTTCAATTTTTAGAGAAATGCCCCCCTAGCTCAGCAGTGGATATTACTATATTACGTCACAAAACCATTCATTCATTCAACCATCTTCTACACCCACCTGTTCTCTGCAGGGTCATGGGGGTTTGGAACCTATCCTGGCAATCATGGGTACAAGGCAGGGAATAACCCGGGACGTGGCGCCAACCCATCACAGGACACACACAGCATTCACTCACACAAGCACACTTGCGGAAAGTCTGGCAACTCCAAAGCACTTTAGCAAATTTATGGGCTGTTGGCGACAAACCAGAATACCTGAGAGAAAGTCCTAGACCCCAGGACAGACACTTGAATCCCAGTCTCAGAGGAAAACAAAATCAGGATATATTTAATATATTTATATAATGTATAATTTTCTATATAAATATAGAATTTGTATAATTTTAGTTAAATACATATATGTACCTACATGTATAATTTATAGCCAGTTCACCTGTATATATTCAGGCGTTAGAGAAATGTTCTTTATACAATTTAAATTACATTCAGACTTCTGCAGCTAAAGCAAACCGCACTTGCCTCCGTCAAAGGCAAACACCACTGTTTTTTCTAAATCATACATCCAGAGCTCATCTCCTCGTTTTAATGCTGCTGTAATGTTATGACGGGCACACAATGCACCTCATTTCTTTAACGTTCCATTTGTACACACTGCATTTAACAAATGAAAACAACAGGACAGGATGCCGACTCGGCTAATTTGGATAACGCACACAGATTGTAATGTAAGCAACACCACTGCCAGAGTCAGAATTGTTCTGTTGTCGTAACGATGGACTACAGTGTATGGTACATGAATGTATGACATCGAGTAAGGTATTAAAAGCAGGTCAGTTTTGAGTATTTGAAAGATTAGCTGAAGATACGAAGATACAATGCTACTCATTGTGGCAGCAGAATCCAATGGCATCAGTACTTACTCCATTGTCATAGCTGCGGACTCTGGAAGCGAAATCTGGCGTGATGTGGTTATACGGCACAGAGCTGGACATGGGTTGGAGGAAGGACTTCCCTTGTACTCTGAGAACAAAAGGACACAAACTGTTTAGGTTAGATTTCTTTATTCTCATTTTTTAGCGCAGGCTTCCCCAGTTCCGGTCCTGGAGGGCCAGTCTCAACCCAGTTTGCATATTACTCAGCTCACCAGCCAATTGGCAGGTTTAGTAGGTGAGTTTCAGAAGGGGGGTTAGTAAACTGTGCTGCAGACTGGCCCTCCAGGACTGGAATCGGAGAACCCTGTTTTAGTTTATTTGCATATATAAAAATATTAATTGCCGTTCCCTCTAGACTGAATGCTTATAACAGACACAAAATAGATGAATAGACAAATATCACATGGCAAGAAGCGTATAAAAATATATGGAACGAACATATTCAAAAAGGATATTCAGTCAAACTGTCCAGTGTTAAAGTGTCTGGTGTTAAAGTGACCGGTGTTAAAGTGATCAATGTTGGCATGTGAGGTTTAATGGATGTGAGGGGGTGTTACACCAATGATCCTGGCACCTCTCTGTGCACACACACCAGAATGTTCTGTCTCAAGATCAGCTTACTTGGAGAAGTACAGGTAAATCCCGAAGATCAGAGCCAGGATGATCACGACAGGGATGAAGACCGCCACTGCTATGCTTATTCCCTCTATACTGAAGTCGGCACCGGGAACTGGGCAAGAAAAAAAAATCTGTTAGGATCATAATCATAAAGACACTTAGCAGTGAGGGAATCAGAATCGCACTCCAAGGCCCACCAGCTAAAACGATACATCATTCCCATCATGCAATTACTCGCGGAACTGAAGCATACTTGTAGCATACAACTGAGAGCACTACTTGACCCAGAGACAACATTTGTGCTTCTTGACTACCCTTCTTCACCCGCCAAATTTTCCATAAAGGATCCAAGGACAGCCTTCTCAACCCTTCCAAACAGAGGTGGAAATGTTTTTTTATTATAATTTTTTTTTTTTTAACGGAACGCTGATGTTGGCACTCACCATCTATTCGGCGCTTGGAGTACTCCACGGCGGAGGCTGTGAAGGATCGGGAGCACACTGGTTATGCTGGTTATGCTGGGAAGTAGGACAGACCCTCGGCAAAGCAAGAGCACTGCTACACTTCACTGACCTAACAAATACAGCTAATGCTGGGAATGTATACATTTACTACTATTTTATTTCAGTTTCACATTTAACATGCGAGGTCTTTAAGGTTATACTGCTGTAAATCATAGACTGGGAAGTACACAGGTGAAGTGGTTCTTGAAAGGCTTGCAGATCCTACCCTGGCAGACAGGAGGCGGGTGACTCCACCGTGAAGGGTGTCCGGGGACACAGCAGAGAGCCGGCTCCCCCTGCAGCTCATAGCCGGTAAGGCAGGTGAATCGCAGCGTCTCCCCAGCCTGGTAAAAGGGCTTTTCTTGGCTCTGGATGCTGAATGGGGGGGTGCCGGGGTTTTTGCAGGTGTCGTAGGTCTCAGCTGTGGGCCAGACACACAGGCGTGGGGGTCATTGGGCGACCGGCTCAGCCTAAAGCACAAGATGTTTGCACAGGAACACTTTTGCTAGACTAATATCCAGCCACAACTATACTGGAAATAAATATTATTATTCTGAGACTCTAAAATACTGTTTAGGCTAATTACTTTAGCCCCAGGAACCACATTTTTCCTGGGTCATTATATCTTAACTAAAGTTATATAACAACTAAATAATTTTTTTTTACTAAATTTATTTCACAAAAAAAATATTTTTAGTAAATAGGACGTACATGAAGGGCCTGCATGCACTGTTAAAAAACAAAAAAAGTCTGACATTCAGTGTGTAACCAGACCCTGCACAATGGGGTGGCCAGACTAGACCCAGTGATTTTACTAGGGCAATATTTTGCCAACCGGGGGGGGGCAGGCAGAGTGTCCCCCTCGGTATATTCTGAATTATTCATTAATCATCTTTCAATCAATTTGGAGACTGATTGGGCAGCTCCAGTTTGCAGAGTTAAATCCTGCATGTTTTGTTTTCATTTTCTGGTGAGGGGTGTGGCAATGGTAGTGGCTGCGTATTTAGTGGGGGGGGGGGCATGGCCAAGCTGTAGATCCATCCCTGCTGACGTGAGAAAAAAAAATTCCAATATTCTATTGGGTCATGACCCATGAGCTGAGAAACAGTGGTTTAGAGGAAGGAGCTTCTAAAGAGGAAGGGATCATGGACAGAAAGCAGGGCCGTGACCTTTGGCTGAGAGCGCAGGTGATCGTGTGGGGAGGTTGCATGTGGGAGAACCTGTGGGACTGCAGACTCCAAGCGTGTGTTAGTCACACAGGCGTAATGGATCCTAGAACTTTTATTATGATAGAGCTCCAGGGAATTAATGGGCACACATCCAGGCTCACATTTTCCTTAGTCCCCTAGGTTTGCATTCGCATTCCTTCAGCTACGGTAGATAAGGCTGAAGGTTTAAAACAAATAATTAGCATCACAAGAGGAAGAGGTAGTGGACCAATTTCCTGTTTAAACAATAGGTTCCAGTGATCAAATAAAAGAAACTGACAATGTGCATTGTTATCCATAATTTAGCATTTTTTAACAGACCACTATTCTTAAACTGCAGAGGTTTATCCAATGTGCTATTTAGCAAGGAAGCTCTTTTTATTGATCCAAAAAATCGCACAGGACATAATGCTTGGGGTTCACATACTACTGGACACAGTAATGCTGGCCACATTCCTAGAAGTATTGCTCTTACTGGGCTAATACAGGACGTCATTTCTGAAATGACCAGCAGGTGGGAGTGTTTTTTGCACACAGCGCCTGACTTTCATCTTGACGAGTTTCTTGGCTGCCCATGTGCATTGACTGGCTACTTATTGACCGTCTTTGTCGCTTCTAGCACGTGTGTGGTTCTGGAGACACTCACGGACACACTTGGGCGGAGTCTTGCTCCACCTGGGCCCAGCGGAGTCGTGGTTGTGGCAGGTTAGCAGACTATTGCCAGATAGCATGTAGCCCTTGTTGCAGATGTACTGCACCGTGGAGCCCACCGTTAGCCGGGGTCCTGACGTTATCCGGCGGCTGTGCTCCACGTTGCCGGGGTCTGCACACAGCCTCACTGAGCACAGAGAAATAAGGGTTTGTCAGAACCATATCCATGGCTGTATGCAGTGTTGGGGAAGTTAATCACAAAGTAATCCTTTACAGAGGTGGAAAGTTTAGGTCCAGAAAGTACAAATCCAGGCCAAGGTTTTGTTTCAACCAACCAGTTGAGTATAAAGAGTTACAGTCACAGAGTATTCAAGTGGTCTGGATTTACTTCTACCTATTAAAGCTAGCTATTTTTCGTTACAATACACCTTTTATATCCTAAGCGATGTAAAATTGAAAGAGCAGTGTGAGTCAGCTCCTGGAGCCACAGGGCTTAAGGGCCTTGCTCTAGGGCTCAGCAACAACTTCTATGGGATGTGAATCGACAACCTTCCGATCACAGACACAGTCCTAACTCACTGGGCTACACACTGCCCCCTTTTGTTTACAGGTTTGTAAATGAAACGTAACCACATTCTGTAATGTATTTAAGGTGTCTGGGTGTGGATAGAGGTCGGGAGACCACAGGTAGGAATACAAGCCTCAGGGATTTGATGGAGATTCCATTGCTCCATACAACGTTCGCTTGTGGGCTGACAACCCCATAATTGCACTGTTCCCGGAACCCTGCCCTGCCATTTTCTCTTCCATATTTCCATTTTATCATTTAATTCTAAAATGCAGATTTTTTTTTTTTTTTTTGCAGACCCTATGAACGAGTTGTCCTGATTGCAGTGCTCCTCCTCACCAGTAGGTGGCCTTTGAGCCTTTTCTTTAGCACAGGAAGACGGAGCAGCATATCAGCAAGTCACATTTCCACCAGGGTAATTAGCTCTGCCCAAGTGATTTACGGTTTTTCATTAATGTTTTGATTTTAAAAGTCTGCTTGTTAAATGTAGCGTAACTGTTGTTTTGACAGAAATTAGAATGGCACTGTTATGAAACACTCAAATGGGGAAAAAAAGAGGAGCCCTCCAGAATTCCTTCCTTTAGCCTTGTCAGTCTCGCTGCCACTTGCTTTCCACTCCACCTCCCATCCTTTTCACTAGGATGCAGCAGTCTGGAAATATCAGCCAAGGGGCTTGCAAGAAAGACCACGCATCCCGGCGTTCCTTGGGAGGGAGGTCACGTGACAGGAGCTTAACCTCCTCTCTCTAGATCATGTGCCTGATGGCGACACTTCAGCCACAGCGGTAAACTACCCTGTGTAAGCGCCACACGTGCCTCAAATTCCTGATTGTATCCCAGAATCCTCAGCGCTCTACACTTCACATCCAGTAATCCTCAGTGTTAACCGCAGTGCTTTGTGGATCTCATCGTTAGGCCCCTCTTTACATGGATCCCGTTCGCCTCATCGCTAATCCTTCCTAGCACATATCCCATGAGCCACCCCTTGCTCACTGAGCCCACCCCCCTGCCTTCAAGACAGATAAGTTCCGGCATGGGACCCTGCCCTCCATGTTGCAGAAATCAGGGGCACTTAACAGCCCTCTTAGCATGGGAATTGGAGCTGGCGCGAGGTCGCTTGTAACGGCAGCTCCCCCAAGCCAGGAGAGAAGCCAGATCTCTAACAATGCTGGCTCGAGGGTAGGCCATATCGAATCGGAGCCTCGTGATTACGGCATAGTCACAGTCCTGCTGGTGTTGTGTGACCCGTGTGTCGCTGTGCACACGTCAATCTGGCACCAAGCGGCGACCGAGGATCATAATCAATCCGAACAGAATGGCGGGGAAAACGCGATTCACGGAAAACCGGCCGGGCCGCCTCGAATTCGGTTTTAATGAAATGCTTTGTGTGCCTTCAGGCTTTCAACGACAGCCTAGGATGAATGAAGTGAAACAATGTCTAAGGCGCTAGGACCAATCCCTCACCCCCCCCCCCCCCCCCCCACCAC
>JAODLC010000106.1:1117820-1137290 GCA_026781145.1 Hippopotamyrus pictus
CCTGGGCTCTTAACACCTCCTACCTAGTGAAAACAGCTCAACAAAGGCTCTCGTCGTGTTCGGGGACCAGGAATAAAACACTGCCCGAGTGTGAACTGAAATGACGTCCTCATCACCGCAGCCTGCCACAGAATTCAAATAATTACCCACAAGCCCCTTCTCTGTCCTTCAGTGTCCTTGGTTATGACTGTAAGGGAGAAGTGAATGTGAAGCATTTGAAAGAGCCACGTTGTTCCAAATCATCTTTTGCTCCTGTAATTTCCTTGCTTGCGCGGTTCACGGCTAAGGCGCTAGCGACAGCGTCCACGGCGGGGGCGGTGCTGAGGGCAGCCCTCACCTTTCTCACAGCTGGGCAGGTCGCCACTCCACGTCAGGTCCCACTGGCACATGAGAATCTCCGTGCCCTGCAGCTCGAACCCGGGGTAGCACTGGTAGGTGACCACCGTGCCGTGTATGAGCTCGGGGTGTGAGGTGCTCTTCCAGCCGTTGGTGATCTCCGGGAGCTCGGGACATGTGTCATTGCGGGGGACCTCTGTGGCAGTGACAGTCACATGCGTGGGAGAGAAGAGGCAACCGTGGAAAGATGGCATCAGGAGTGTTCTTAGTCAGGCCTGGCATGAAATTCCCATCCAGTGCTTCACCATCCCACGCTAAGATATAATTTACACCTAAAACATAGCAGTTTGACACATGCTATGTACGGTTATGAGAAACTTATCGACAAAACATGACACTGTATCCAGATTTTTTCGAATCTTCATCCATGAAATCTGAGGAACCAGAGTACGACGGTGCACGGTGCCCCTGCCGCAAATCCGCAGGACTCTTGGTGGCCAGCCTGCAGGGCTCAAGGCCCCGGCACCGATCTACATGGGCCGCACAGCCCTTGAGCACATCCCGTGCTTAAATGAACCTCGAGCTAATCAAAAGGGTGGCTCTTTTTTTTTTTTTTTTTTTTTTTGTGGTGCTGCGGCAAAGGCTGCCAGGTGGTTTGGCAGAGCCAGTCGCCGTCTCCGATCTGGCGGGGGGGCGCGCGGCGTGCGACAAACGCGGCTAATACAGACAAACGCGCGGCGTAATTGTGTTTGCACTCCTGATAGGTGCGCCTACGCGGGGCGGCTGGGCTTTTGTGCGTGCCGTGAATGGACTGATAAACACCTGCCCCCCCCCCCAACCCAGCCACCCGTTGGCTCTGCATTCTGCTCCTGTTTCTCACTCTCTCATCCCACGCGGAATCGTTTCACATTATCTGATATTCTTTCCCGTTCTTTATCTTGCAACTCAGCGCCGGGTGCTCTCCTGACTGAATGTTTTGTCACCGGTCCAAGGGACCCCGGCACGGAAAGCGGAGAACCAGAACCAGAACTAGAACCTCCCCCTGCTACAAAAGCCACCTTTTCCCACCTCCCACTCCCACAAAAGGTCCCCAGCTCTTTTCCACCATGACCTCCGCGGCAATGTAGCACTGGTAGGTGACCCCACCCTCCACACACCCCTACGATGAATTAATTTGCCCCCGTGCCCATTCAGTTCGTGGGAAATGCGTCTGCCATGGTCTTGGTCAGCCCTGTGACAAGAGGCTAATTAAAAACGCTTCAGTTTTAATTAGCACTTTGGACAGTTCTACACATACGGCCATGGGTGATGTTCGGCAGTTCAGGCTGAGCTTTGCCCCCCCGATACACCATACCAAAGAAGTGTATGACGAATCCGTTGTGGTAGCCGAAGATGTTGGTGGCCGGGTCGGACTGGAACTGGATGATGACGTCAGCCATGGAGGTGTAGAGTTTGAAACGTGGCCGTGACCCGGCGTACTGGCCCAGCACCTTGGCCGTCAGGTCGTCGCCGTCGTAGAAGGTCAGCACGTCCTTCTTGCCCACATGGAGCCTACATAGGGAAGGCCGGCGGTTACTTTGCATTTCTGAAAACAACCCAGCAGGCTGCCCACCCCCATAACAAGAAATATGCACATGCTAAATGAACTTTGAACAGTATGTTTGCATGGAATATTTTCATAAGCCTGGAGTGATATAATCCCCACCTGCATTTAGGACCTGACGAATGGTCACGCGTAGCTGCCACTGCTGTGCTGTGTTGTGCTGTGTTGTGCTGTGCTGTGCGGTGCGTGAGGTCACGAGCTGCTGCTGTGCTGAGTGCTGTGCTGTGCTGTGTTGTGCTGTGCTGTGCTGTGCGGTGCGTGAGGTCACGAGCTGCTGCTGTGCTAACCTCACCCCCCCGGTGGGCCGCCTGAGCCACCCGCCTCTTTTGGAACACGCTGTTACCTACACAGGCCAATAACCGTGCTGCACACCCACAGGCCTTCAGGCAAGGAGCCCAAGCAGTGGAAACTTGCTTTGGTGAAAGGCAGAGACACTGTAGAATTATTTTTAATGGAACAGATCCACGTTCATGGGACATCCATGAGCTATCATTGCTCTCTCCTTTCTTCTCTCCTTCTACTCCTCTTCTCCTCTCTCCCACTCTTTTCCCTTCATTCATTCATTAATGTCCAGCTGATATTGCACCAGCTCCAAGGCCTAAAACAGTGATTCCCAGCCCCGCCCTCGGGGACCCCCAGGCAGTACACGTTTTTGCTTCCTCCTTGCTCTCAGTAGGGAGCTGTGAGGGAGCAAAAATATGGACCGTCTTAGGGTCCCCAAGGACCAGGTTGGGAAACACTGGCCTAACCCCCTTTTGTCCCCCCACCCAATATTTGATTTCATTTTCTTTCATCTTTTAAGGCCTATCCTTTCATCGTAATTGGCAACTTCTTATTAAAGAATGTTACATGTATTCACAATTCAGTCAGGCTTTTTTGTCAGTTATACTAAACACAAACTCTAAACATCAAAAACATCATTCAGAGTGGGTACACAACGAACTGTTCTGTTGGGATATGAGTATCTGAGTCCTTGGCTATGAAGCTGCACTTTGAAGCCTTGTCCTGTAAAAATTACACAAAGTGTAATAGCAGGTGTGTTTCACCAGTAAGGGCCAATAAAGCAATCCAAAATGATACCTCTCCATAGCTTAAAGCTTAGTGCAACATCCTACTTATCAAGTGTAGGAACAGCAGGAAAATATTTTATGTTACTTTGATTTGACCCTAGCAGAACAGCATTTTTTTTCCATTTCAGGACACATGAACTTCCCAAGGGGGACGTGAAATGTTATGAACCACTGGTGAGGAAAGGTCACGACATTGGCCTTAAAAATGACAAGGAGGCAATAAGAATTTAAGTCCGCGCTTAGGTTTCGAGTCGTGTTTTGCTGGGTGAGGCAATGCTGTATATACATACATATATATATATATAAACTGGAATTTTGGATCTGATCATGGCTAGTGGATTTTAAATAAAGGATAAATGGTAGTGAATGTTTAATATACCATTCTCCAGGACTCAAAAATGTGTCACTTCACGAACTGCACCTCCGTGATCTCGGTTTAGAGGCAGGAGATGCCCATAGTTCCATACTATTTTGTCACTGCTAAAAGCACTGGATTTCATTGTGGTCCACCACAAAACTCAAGGGACCGATGATCTAAGGTGACTGTCACTGTCACAGACACACCAATTTCAGTTTTCAACACAGCAGAGCTTTCAATAACAGCCCCCCCTCCCCCACTTTGCAGAACCCTAGTCTGGGAAACATAATAGAAAAACCTATTTCCATGTGCACTGTGCTCCTTAAGGACACCTGCCTCACTTCATATCTGTACATAAGATAAAAAAGCAAACATACAGAAAACACACTGATGATTATATAATACAGTTTGCAATATTTGCAATACAGATGTTGGTAAGAGTACTATTTTCCCCACATACTGTTATTCACAAGACGTTTCACAGATCCAGCATGAATTTTATTATACTTTGACGTAAGAAAATTAAGGAAATTAAGTCGTGTCCCATGCACTTTGCATTGCTGTGTGGAGAACCTAGGGAACTTCAAACCATGGCGGCAAACAGCATCCTTATGGGAGTCCCTGTGGTGTCCTTACAGATAAACCAAGGAAGCCACCCTTGTTACCGTGGGCCCTGTCTAGGGTTCAGAGGTGCTCTGTCTCACGGCCTGGCTGCCAAAGCCCTACTCTGCATGCCTGGGGGGTTGTGGGGAAGAGGAATGAAGTGGGGAAGGCACTTCCAGCTGCTGTGGCCTGCGTAGCGGAGATTTTCGCCAAATTCGTAGCGACAGCCATAAAGCTGTTTTCTTCCTCAAAAAAGCCACAATCTCACTGCATCAGCCCCCTGATACAAATGCTACAAAACATGTGTTCCGTAACATTACTAACACTCTACTTGAGGGGGCACATATAATGTAGTATTAAGGTATTAATAATGTATTAATTAACCACTAACTAAATCTTAGTTACATACTGATCTCATATTCGTTCATTATTGATTAACCCTGACGCGTCTTTTATCTTCAGCAATTACTATATTTGTTACTATTTCAATTAATTCTGTAAATCTTTGTAAACTACTGAAGGAACGTAATGAATAACAGAAGTGAAATACTGTTCTCATGTTTGTTCATCAATAATGAATTGTGATGCATCTTTCATCCCAATCAGTTACTATATTTGATACTATATCTGTTAGTCCTGTAACCCTTTGTGAACTACTGAAGGGACTACTGAAGGTACAATTAATGAATAACATGAAATATTGATCTCAAGTTTGTTCATCATTAATGATTCATGATGCATGTTTTATATCAAGCAGCTACTACATTTGTTCATGATTTGTACTTCAGTAGCAACTGAGTTACTACTAAGTATTTGTGCCCCTCACGTAAAGTGTTACCGCAGTATCTGCTGTGCTGCTTGATCTTCCCTTTAGCTTTCAGTTGAAAGCATCATGGGTAAAATTAGCCACCTTAGCTCTTCACAACAACTGCTTGAAGTCCAACTGAAGGCGAAGCCGCACAGATCCAATGGATGTACTGCATTCCTGCTCAAAATGTAGTTCGGGGGAAAAAAAAGAGGTGAGTGCAGGAAGTGCGGCGTCCAATTAAACCAACAAAAACACAGCGAGGCCATTTTGATCACAGGATGAACACTCAGGTACCTGCTGACCTTTTCACTGCAGTTACAGTGCAGTCATTTATCGATTCGTTCTCCTCAGCTGCCCCCCGCTTCGTCCAAAAAGCTCAACAGAGGGAAACAAAAGGACGAAACACAACCTAAGAAGCCACAGGCAACATTTGGAATGTTGGGAGGTCATTATGGTGCCTTCACGCTGTGGTCTGTAGGGTTTTCAAGCCGCCCAGAAGACGAGCCCGCATTTCTGTCGTCCTGATTTAGCTGAGAAGGTCTCTTGTGATGCAGTGCGTGACATCTGCTGACAAGACCAACAGCATCTCCCATTCGTTGGCAGCCACTCGGCGTCACGTGATCAAAGGCGAGGCGAGGCGAGGCATGGCACTACCAGTGGGCATGTCTGTCTCACTGCGCCCACAAACAGCATTAACCTTTTTAAAAATGGTGCATCCAAGGGGGCGTTTTCTTCTCCCTCTTCCCAAAGGAAAAAAAAAAATACAAAGAAAGTGACATTTATTTAAAAAGCAAAAAAATAAAGTGAAGAAAGCCTGAAAAAAATCCTTCGCTCCCCTTCAGGGTCTCCGAGAACAGAGGATGTTAGTCACAGTAGGACTTTGTGCACCTGAAAACAGATATCAGGAAGGTTTCAGAACTTCCTGGTGAGATGAGTGAGGTCTACATGAAGAGTTTCCATCCTTATGTGCAAAGGACGACCCCCCCCCCACCCACCCCCACCGAGGGAGCCACAAGCAAGAACAATCCCTCTATTTCCATCAATCACCTGCCACATAAGCCTGCCACAGAATTCAGTCAGCACCCAGCTGAATTTACATGAATTTACATTTATTTACATGAGCTGTGATGGATGGACAACCCAGAGTTCTCCAACATGACGCCGATCCGCCTGCTCTCAGGATGGAAGATTTGGCTACAGGAAATGCAAGCTCAGCTCTACCTCCTCTGGGTGCCCTAAGGGCCCAGGCCTGTGGGGTCATGTGGATTTTTCCGGTCTGCGGCTGGAGTGTGCCCTACAAAATCTGAGCTCGGAGCTAAAGGGAGCTGCACAGCTGAATGATGGTCTGACTCCTGGATCATTCTGTGGATTATTTTCCCGCCACTTCTTCTCAGGACACTTAATTTTTTTCCCATGTGGTTTGAAACCTGAAGACGACCCTGTTGTAGGTACACGCATGGAACCTGGCCCGCTTATTTCCCGAGTCCCACACGTAGGATTTAAGCTCCTTTGAAGATCTGTATCACTAGGAAATCCCTACTTTTCGCAAGACGGAGCTTGGCCAGCTGGGTGCTGCCGTTGCGTCGCTCCGTTTTCTGGCACCTTGTTCCCGTCACCAGAAACTTGAGCGCGGTTGGGGACGACGGATAAAAGGCCACGACGCTGAAGGGCGACATGGAAAAAACAGACACAAGTATCCTTCCAGAAGGCCTTGAAAGATCCAGTTCTCTCTCTTTGCTCTCAGTCTGCACTTCCTATTATGTGTCCTATGGGATGTCCATGTTTCTCTCCCCTAAAACATATGATGCCAAGCATTTATCTGTTTCTGTACAGAGGTCAAATTATTCAGTCTGTGTGAGAACAAGCAGGTCCCCCCACCAGGGTAGCCCCGACGGAGACACCATTTCCCATGAGGCACAGGGAGGTAAACAAAGATCCACATGACAAAGGACCACATGAGTCGCTCGCCTTGATGTTTTCGTGGCACGTGTCCATGTGTGTCAGAGCTGTAACCCATTTTTGGAGTGACTTCCTGGACTTTGGGAGAAGAACAAAGGGATTGGTTCATGAGGATGAAGCCCAGACTGTGGCCGTTCTCCCTGTCTCTTGTTCGATAAAAAAAAAAAAAAAAAGTTACAAATCAGTTGCTTGGAAAACTGTGAAATAAGATAAACAGCGAATGAAAATACAAGGTGTGGAAACTGCAATTCTCTCTCCTCCACCTTGCAGGGAAATCCTGAAGGGGGAAGAGTACAAAACTCTGTATCGATCTGCGGCACGGATGCTGAACATACTGGGGAAAAACACGCAGGAAAAAAGAGGAAAAATATACAGTATATTGGACTCTTTCTGAGGACTCCACACAGAAGCAGATGATTAATTTATATTCTACAGAGACGCCAATAAACCTTGCACAAACGCAAGGACGTACGTCTGTCCTTTTAGCTCACTTTTTCTTAAAAGGAATCAGAAATACATCTCAGCCGCCAAGATGGTTCTGATGAGATCACTGTCTGTCTGCTTTCCTGTACATGGCTGTAATGAAGAAGTCATATCCTGCCCCGCGTGCTACCGGTGTTCAGGCAATCTGCCGAACTATCTGAAGGTAACTCCTATGCAGAGCTCAACACTTAATTGCTGCAGCAACATTATGCCTTGAAGCAAAATCCCATTTTTCCACAGAATGAGGAGACCCCCATGTTCACTCATTTTCGCTCATTCACGGTGTTTAGGATGCGCTGTGCAGTTAATGATGTGCTCCCCCCTACCCCCCATTTGACTCACTCCTTTTTTAATGAGAACAGTCAAGCTTGGGCAACTTTTTCTTCCAGAGCTGTACAATGTTGATTTCCTATAACGGCAGGTAAATACAGCCCAAAATTAATTCGATCAGGGGGTACTTCGGATAAGGTTCTGGCAGATTTTTGGTCATTTTCAGGCAATGAAGCAAAATTTGATTTTCCGTTTCAGCGGGTTCTTTCCTTAATTAAAATGTTAAATATTGGTTTTAAATAATGTTGCTGCTTTGGCTGGCTGCCTAGTCGGGGAGAGGGGGGTGACTAATCTCCCAGCCAAACGCCACCCCCCCCCCCACCTCATGCCCACACTATCCCTTACCCAAGGAAGCTGCCAAAAACATGTCCCAGGGAATCCGCTGACATTTTCCGGAAGAGTCCTCGTGATTTAAGTGTGGGGTTGTACCACTCTATTACAACCGTGCTTAACAATTTTCACACAAAGCAAATCAGAACACAAGGAGCACGTCTGTTCTAGCTTATATCTGCTCAAATCTACCCCCATTTCAAATGTTTTAAGATAATATCATTTGCTACGTAATCCATGAAATGAGATTTGGGGCCTTGGCACGATTCGTTTTTTATATAAAACGTGTTGTTGGGCGGATTATCATGCTCACAGATTGTCTGGCGATCGGTCATGAGTTGGCCACTAGAGGGCAGCCATAACCCCTGCAGAGAACCGACTCCGATTGCGGCCCCGTTCGTTCCCTCGGATCGGAGGAGCGTGTCACATCGACTTCTTCCCGCTTGCTGGCTCTCGTGGGCTGGACTGAGCTCAGACCAGCCCACAGGTGCACGGGCGGTCACCTGTGCCACTCCCTCCCCCGACTTCCTGCAGCCAAGATGCAGCCTAATCAGCTGCAGGCAAGCCCTTCTGTTCGGCCTAAATTAATCAATCAGCCACCATTACGCACTATGTTCCCTTGTAATTGCGAATGTGGGTACAGTGATGAATGATTATGGGAGAGTGAAAGCATTCTCATTACTGGGGTAAAGTGTTTTTAAATCCTCGTAATGAGCCTCCAACATGTGCCAGTTTCTGCAGCCTCACCGGTCCCGTCACCGGTCTTATTTCAGATATATTCCTTCTGCTGGTTACCGCGGCGATAGCATCTCGCAAGGCGCTAAAAGGTCAGTGTGGCAAAATAATAGGCCTGCTGGTATTATGGAACTCTGGAGTAAAACTCAGAGCTAAACAACATCACCACCAAAGCAGTAATTATCATATACAATTATTATAACCTTCGAGGGTAAGGATGGTTATTGTGCGAGAAATGTTTAGTGCAACAAGGGATATTATATATAATGCATAATTACACAGAGTGCTTGAATAAAATGCTCGGATTATATGAAATGCTGGAAGGCGAAGCTGAGAATGGTTAGGCTACGTGCAATGTTTGACAGCTTGGAATATTCAGAGTACACAGAATGCTTGTACACAAAGGCTTAGAACGCTCAGACTTCACAGAGGCTGGGAATGCCCAGATTAAACAGAACGGCTACACACAAAGGCTCGGAATTCCCGGAATAAATGGAATAATGGGCACACTCACTACATGTTTTTTGAAAACAAAAGTCACCCAAATTGAGTGAAGCACCATTAATGGCAAGCAGCAATGAATGGGTTAAGCAGTCAGCAGTATCTCAGTGTTCCCTAATTAACCAGGCCAAGGATCAAAGCGTCATAAGCCCAGCCGGCCTGCCGATATGGAATAAGCGGCATTGACAAATTCAGGAGGCCCCGCTTGCCGGCTGAGGTTCAGAATATCAGAATAGAAGGGAGCTCCAGTTCCTACAGTCAGGCTTTGTGCATTTTTGGTTTCTTACTCCCCACATCTGCAGAACCCATTTGACATGTCTTACTGATAATCTCTCATATGGTCTTTGATAAATTTGGTCATTTAAAGATGAAAGCGGGAGGGTCCCTTTGCCCAGCTATAGGGCGTACGACCTGACTAGTGCCTCATCGGATCCATCTGTCTGATCTCGTTTTCCTTAGATCTTATACTGATCTAGTTGCTACTGGCTCACCTATAAACATGTGAGAATTTTGTTTGTGCGAGGAATCGTCAGGTGTTCCGGAACTCCTCAGGATACAAGGCGCCGCTGCCCTTTCTCAGTGGAAAGTGCCGGACCACGGACAGGAAAGCCCGCATCTAATACCGCAGGGCGGGGAGGCACCTCGGCATTGTTTAACTTTCAGCGGGCGTCAGGCGGTGGAGTGCAGCGTGTTCTCATCAGCGTCACAGATAACAGGCGGGATGCGTGGCAGCGTCGCTGCCGGCTGTATCTGCCCAAATCGCTTCTCCCACAAATGAATGGGAAATTAATTCTGTTGACGGCTTGCTGTGCCTAACATTGCAGATGCCATTTATTATTAGGGGCGTACAATGTAGAGGCGAGGCTGCCGGGACAATGCGGAAAAGCTGAAATAAATAAAAAAATGTAACAACAACAACAACAACAAAAAAAAAACCACAGAAGAGAAACATATGCAAATGAGAGAATCTTAATTAAAGAAGCCAAATTATTGAACGCATGAATAATCTATCGGGGGCCCGACATAGTTTGGCCCCGTGCTCTAGAGCAGCACCTGACACCATAATCACTGGAAACCCTAATTCCCCTGCTCGTCATAACTGATTCAGAAGAGATCCACCTTTGTAAAGAAAAAAAAAACCCTGTGAAATAATTACTTTCCCCTGGAGTTTTGTTATTGGCCTTCATGTGCTGTTGCTTACACCTCCTATTCATGTGCAAACATCCTTTTCTTCTCTTTACTGGTTGTTTTTTTTTTCCCCCCAAAACACAGCTGTTATCTTCTTGGACTTGTACTTGCTGTTACGCTCTCTGGGATAGAGACGCATTGCAATACTGTATGTAACCATCTTTCCCACTGCAAGGTCTGGTTGAGACCACAAACCGCAGCATTAGTCTACCCGGTGATTTCACATTTTTTGCAACACAGGAGTTTGTGCAGAACGAGTGCTCCCCTCCCCCCCCAGAACGCAGCACATAAATGTATCAGTGCTCACTGAGCCCGTGGGACCACCGCTGAGGCCACTGGTACCCAGGCGCAGTGATTCTCTCGCCCCCCCTATGTTGTGCTTGTTGTGGTGACACAGATTCTATTCCTAGCCGGCGTCATCCTGCATACGTGCAGCTGTATTGCATGACCAGCTAAAACCACTTCTGACTGCTACTCCACAACCACTCACAACTGGCTGATCTTCAAGTGTTCACGCGCGCGCAAGCTGCAGGAGATGCCAACGGAAACCGCGACAGAGACCAGATCAGAAGGCGTTGCAGGGACGTGGGGAGGAATGGCAGAGATATGGCTGCTTAGATGTATGTGAAACAAACTGATTTAAATTTTGGGCCTGTGGCATGCACCCCGAACAGAGGGTGAGAAACAATCGGTTAGTGAACTGTGGGCAAAGTCATTTTGGATGCAAAGGGGACTGTACTTGGATAGCTAATGCTGAATAGCTAAACAACAGAGCGCGAGGCGTAGCCCTCAGAAGCTCGTCACATATCCATTTCAAAGAGCCCTGCACACTGCAGGACCTCTCCTTCCCTGGCAGGAGCCAGAGGGTGTTTCTGGGTAAATTGGTCAACTGGGAGCACGCTAGGGATTAGCTGCTCACCATCAAAAGTGTGAGAAACAAAAAAAAAAAAAAGCTGCTTCCGTTTTAAATATAGCACCAGTAGATTAGTCGTCTTACTCTCAGAGCCTGTCGCTCATTAAAAGAATTTCCACGGGTCGACCAGTTTGAATGTTTGTATGTGCGAGTTCGTGAGCGCGAGAGGGACACAGCCGGGTTACATCCGTCTCTCTCCCTTGAGATTTCTTATTTGCCTAACTTTATACTGGAAAAGTCTCAACTTTTGATATTTCAATGATGCTGTCAGGCAACTGGCAGACAAGCTGATCTTTCAGCCAGTTCGTTCCCTTTCGAACCAATTTGTCACCTTAGTCCAGCCCCAAGAAGCAGGCTTTTAGACAGAGAGTGGCAGGGGATTGGCAGCTGCAGGCATGACTGACAGCAACGCCGGCCTATCAGACCACTTGTAGCTTATCCTTCCCTGACATCTGTGGGGGTCACTTTAAATGTTTGTACTTTTTAAAGTAGCTATAAAAAGTACAGTTGTGTTTCCTCAGGAGTCTTTTGTGTGGCAAAGTCAGCAGCGGTGCTTTCTGCCTGGGGGTGGGTGAGTAGTGAGGGGGATTCAGCTCTCACACTTGGATGTCCAGCATGATCCTCTTGTCTTCTTCCACATGGATGCCCCAGATGCAGTCCTGACCCTTGTCGTAGGCCTCGGGCCAATTGGGAGACAGGACAACTCCAGCGGAGTCGGTGATCTCTCCGCTGCAGACCGCTGCGGGAAGGGGAGGAGACAAACCGGCTGAGGACGCGTTTGCCGGTTCTGGCTGCAAGCCACACCGATGTCTATGTGCGCACGTATGCGCATGAGATCGAGAGGGAATGCAGATGAGCATCTACACATACATGTACACGGACACGTGCTGCAATGTGCGTTCGCGAATACAAGCCCGCGCTTCTGTTCTACCCAAGTCCGCGCTCGTGCGAGCTCACACATATGCACACATAAGCAAAAAGATACAGAGGCCTAAGCTGGCGGAAAAAACGTTGCGAATGCCTACGCCCAAGTGCTGCGTCTCTTTACTTAGGGGAAGTTCATCTCAGAGCCACACTCCCGGGAAGCCTCATTGCTATTCTTGGGCTTACGTTACTTCAAACCCGCTCCAGATCAACTGACGGGAAGTTCTGGACAAGAGCAAACATCTGGGACTGAATTCAGGGCAATGAGTGAGCACGGATGTGACGGGAGATATTACTTTTACATTAAAGGTGAAATCGGATTCATAAATACTTTCTCTTCCATTGCCAATCCTCATCAGAGAAGAGCAATCTTTTTCTGGCTTCCTGCTCATTGGCGCCTTTCTCTCCCCGCTTCGCTCTGGCATCGCTGCGATGACGGGCAAGCGGGCCCGGGAGGGAGTAGGCGGCCGGGCCCGGCTCGTTTTTCACGCTGCTTTGTCGAGCCACTTGCTCACTGGTGTAAACGCGGGTGGGGGCCGTGCTCGAAGACCCCGGATTGAGCCCACAGACAGGCGGAGGACGACGGAGGCCTGTACCCTGCCGGCAAGGAGCTGAGGCGGGTTATATACTTAAGACCCTAAAATGCAGAGCGCCGAAGGGCTTTGTCATCCAAAGCCTGGCACTTTGGGGTTTTGAAGAGCTGACTTATTTATGACCCAGCTCCGACTGCCATTCTCGGCTGTGGTGGCGTGCCGACTTCCTTTCGGGGCTCCCGCGCTTTCCCAAGATGTGCACCCGGACTCATTCCCATCAAACATCCATCCATCCATCCATCCATCCATCCATCTTCTGTAACTGCTTGTACTATTCAGGGCCGCGGGAGGTCCAGAGTCTATCCCAGAGGCTATGTGCACAAGGCAGGGAACAACCCAGGATGGGGCGCCAACTCATCACAGGGCACACTCACACATCATTACATACCTACTATAAAAGTCACTGTATCGTGGGGGGGGGGGGGTGGTCTTGGTGGCCCAAGATGAATTTTTCCATGTTGGGGAGGAATCCCCCACGACAAATTTTGCTGGCCCACAGTGCCATCGGCCCACTGGGAAAAGGTCCAGCATGCCACCCCTTACTGCCTCCCCACCAGTGACTCCCCCCACTACCCCCAGGATGTCCCGGCCAGAGGCACCCACCCCTGCAGGCGGGCTCGGTCTCGTTCCACTGCGGGTTGCTGGGATCCATGCATTCGATGAGGACGGAGCCCTGCTCCAGTGTGTAGCCGGGGTCGCAGGAGAACTCCACCACGGCGCCCACCGTGTAGTTGGCGTCGCTGCTGGTGAAGTTGCCGTACTTGACGAATGGCTCGTAGCAGCGGCCCTGAGCAAAGGCTGGGGGACAGACAGACAGCCCACGTCACCCGGGTCACTTTCAGGTCCCTCAGCCATGCTTTGGGAGCTCCTTCTGAGTCAACACAAGCGAAAATAAACTCTCCACAGGCCAGAGAGGAACTTTGGCATTAAATATTTTAAATATGAACACAATCTGAACACAATCCACACACTAGAGGTACTCAAACCGCAGGGATGCGACAGAAATATTTTGAAATTGCAACTAATTAAATTAATATAAAATAATGTGAACATATTATATGCCGGTTATGAGCCTTCGTTAGTAACACGATCGTATAATTGAATCAGCATGTATGTATTGGGGTGCAATCAGAACAAATATATCAGCTGTAGAGGGGCCTGTACGTTGAATACCACAGCTCTACACTTATTTGCTCTGCCCGATCAACGCTTGATAAATGACTCGACCATGAGCGTCACATGCGAAACATGAGGATACTTTTCACTGCGCGGGATTTTCCGGAGAGCCAATCACTAAGCGTGATAAAAATGGAGTCTGCCTCAACACGGGAAGGATCATTTTCATTGACTGTTTCCCTGGAGGCCCAGTCACACCTGCTGGACCAGCTGTCAACCTAATAAAAGTAAGTTAACATGATAAGAATGTCCCTCAATCCCCAACCAAATGCTCTGCTGAATAGTAATTGTTTACTGGACTTTGCTTGATGCAAAAGTTTCTTTGAAGTCATACCCTGTGTCTGCACACAGTCATTTGAGTGCAGGGGTTTCTAAGGGTTGTGGTAGACGGTAGGCTCATAACTATTTAATATTCTTCTCGGATCTTTGGATGAAGATGATTGGAGAATCGTCCAATTACGGAGCCCCTCTTAAATCTAACCTCCCCCTCCCCCTCTGCCGTCCAGAGTGCCACATGAATTATTCATTCACAACATTCGGTTGTTTCTGTTTACTAAACTCTCTTTATGTTTCCGACTCGCCAGCAGAATTTATATATACTTTTAATAAATAACTGCATAAGGCAGGTTTTATGATTAAATTTTTTTTCCTGACTAGTCAAAGAGCTGGAATTCTACAACAACAATCCCAACAATAAGGCCTTGTGTGAAATAAATATTGTTCTTGAATATGAACAGGATCTTAGCATACATATTGTTATTTTCTGAGGAATCCATTTACAGTCCTGCATGCAAAGGAACTGTCCAATTTATAATGATGAACGTCTTTGATTGCCAAGTTAACAAACAGGTCAATAGCCTTCCTGGTTTTCATGTGTCTCAAATACTAAAATTTATATTTCTCAAATCATCACCTAGAAAGGGATTGTGCTCTGATTGCCTAATTAATAGAACAGTTATTTATTTACATGGTATTAGGGGTATTAAATAGCTCACATCTCTATGAGCACTTTGCATACATCGATTGTTCTTGAGGCTTGTTCCCACTCTTCATTAAAATGCCAGATTACTGCACGCCTGAATGATCTATCAGGGTAGGAACAGCTCGGTCTGGTACGCCATAGCACCGGCCAGCACTGCAATCACCGGAAACTCTCATTCTAATGCTTATCGTAATTGATGTTGAGGAGAACAGCCTTTGTAAAAACCCAATGAAACATTTAGTTCCTTCTACAGTTTTTATTAATCTTTGTGTTGCATATTGCATATTAGTCTCAGTCGCTTCCTGTTACAAACCCTATTTTCTTACAGTAACTAACCGCCCTCCCCCACCTCCAATGAAAAAGGCAGAAAACTCTAGCAGAGACACTATAAAACTAAAGACAACTGCCATAAGATGGTAAAGGCATCATCGTGAAGCAGCAAAGCCTGAAATATATTCAAATACTTTAGCTGGTAATGAGAATTCAGGCCTGAACTGTGCACCCGGCATTAAGCCAAGCTGTGCTATGCTATGTTTGAAAGGAGACTGACAGCTCGCTTTTGGATTTGATACAAGAAGCAGGCTATAAATAGCAGGAATTTACAATTAAATTGTGTTGCAAGAACTACTGTTGGATTTGTTCTGATGAATTAGTTTTCCACTTTATGTTTATTCACCAACGACGACAAATAAGACAAGAGTAGCGCCTAAGGCCGTCCTGGCTAACAGCGGCTTGGTCAAGAGGAGGACACAGTGCACTGAGATGCATAAGGGCTGGTTGAGAAAGGGTAGCATACACAGAGCATCCTTTCATCTTCGACACCTACGTCTTCCTGTGAATGTAGGGCTACTTGCAAGGACGTGGGGCGTGGCTGAGCTCCAAGAGTACATCAAATATCAGGCGCTCCCGTTACAGCCGACTTGCACAACTGCTCTGCATCTACGGAGTTGATCTTCAAGACCGAGACCAGCGTGGGCTCTTGGGGAAAAAGACATCAGACCCCGACTCGGGCCTACCTGCATACCTTCGTATCGAATGGCTGTGCCGGTGGATGTTCCTGACGCGTCGGTAATGAGCTCCACGAAAAGGTGGTGGCCGCTGCTGACGATACCCTCGTTGGGTAGGTACTCCACCTCGTAGGAGTCGTAGAGGGGCGGCGAGTCAATGTTGTTGCCGTTCTTGATCAGCAGTCTGAACGGCAGGACCGGGACAGCACGAAGCAGAAAAGGACACCCATTAGTGCTCCAATCACAAGAACTTTCTAACTCCCAAGCCTCAAACCCGGCCTGGGGGTACCGCTGGGTTCAGCTTCTGTACTTTCAAAGAACTGCAAAGCTCATTTCTCTAGACATGGCAGCCTTTGTACTGAAACAATACATATTGCACCATACATCTGTAGGCTTCTGGGGACACAAGTTATTTTGGAGGATGGAAAATTTGTAATTATTTTTGAATACATAAAAGAGCTTTTGAAGGATTCTGCAGCCTCGATAGTAGATAGGTACTGAACAGTCATACCTCCCCAGAAAATAAAGAAATGAGGAAAGAGGTATAATTTATGCAACAGCAGAAATGCAAGATGGGAGTGAAAGGACTCAATCTGTATCAGGTTTTGCCTCTCTGGTCTGGGCGCATTAGTAGCCAAACACTTCCTGTTTGTGGGCACTGACTTCCTGTTTGTAGGTGCTGACTTCCTGTTTGTAGGTGCTGACTTCCTGTTTGTAGGTGCTGACTTCCTGTTTATAGGAGTCATTGGAGATGGCTTGCCCTACCTGTCATCATCCTCGGCCAGAGCCACCTTCTCGAAGTGGATATGCAGCCGGTGGCCCAAGGGGGCCTCCAGCACCCAGTGGCATGTCAGGTTGTTGCTGTAGTTGCCTGGGAAGCCGGGGGACACGATGCGGCCCACAGTGGCAGGCTTGATCATCCCACCACACGCAGCTGTATTAACCAAGGCACAAGAAAGAGGAAAAATGATCGGTAGGCAGTCAGAGGAAAACAAACAAGAAAGACTGAAAAAGCAGCACTTAGATAAGGAGTAAGGAAGGATCTTACGCATCCTCTTGAAATAGTCAGTTTAACAAGACCCAGGGAGACAGGCTTAAGGAAATAAAATTTACTAAATGTGCCAATGGACAAGAAGTCAGTATGATGAAAACGGCAGACAATCCTGCAGGCCAACCGGCGATCGATGGCACGGACTGAAAAGAGGGGATGCAGGGAGGCCTTGTGTGACGACGCCGCAGGATGGGAGCAGGGGGGTCGAGCCTAATTAAGGTGGTTGTGGAGATTAAGCAACAGAAGCATGTCTGCGGCAGTGCAATTCCGGGCAGGTCTGCTTTTCGGAACAAGGCGCATCAGCATTCAGAGTCACGCTGGCCCTTTAAATTGGTTCGTTTATATCTGCTCAACAACTCAAGATATTCACAAGTCCTCCCATCCTCTTTACCGTCTATAGCCCTAGGCAAAGATGGCCACTTTTCTATATGTACCCGAAGTTCGGCCTAACAAACTAATAAGATCCTGAATCCAAATGACATCACCTTCGGGGAATGTGTCTCGTTCGTAATCAAAGCTGTCGACCAGGAGACTTTCAAGCGTGAAAAGGTACATTTCTCACAATGTTTTTACAAAAACGTGGACAGGCAGTTGTCTCCTCATGCCCTCCAATATAAGTCTCTTAGGTTCTCCACTTCAGATGGGAGGAGGGGCATTTAAAATGCGCCTCCCTCCAAAACAAACATTGTAGCTGATGCACTTAAAGCCAAAATCGATGATAAAGCCTCAGTTCACATTTACGGAATAGGAAGCCAAATATATCAGGCGGAATTGTAATCAAGTTTAATTACTCCTACGCTAGTGAAAGTGTTTATTTAGTTATCAGCTTCTCTGTAGAGGAGTTATTGACGGTTTGGCGCAGTATTGCTTTCAAGTGCCGTCTCTTAAGTTGAGGCGAATTCAGCAGAATTCCCATGTGATCAAAGTAAAAACTTTAACATTTAATGAGTCATATTAAACGATTTAATTAAAATGATGTACTGCTTATTGTCACGTGAGATCGAGTTCTAAACACAGGCAGGAAAGAGGGGGAAATAATATTCTCAGCCTGAAGATACAGCGTGTCACCATCTGAGGTGGAAATTTCAGATCCAGAAAGTACAAATCCAGACCAAGGTTTTGTTTCAACCAACCAATTCAGTACTCTGTGACTGGAACTCTTTAAACTCAACTGGTTGGTTGAAACAAAACCTTGGTCTGGATCTGTACTTTCTGGATCTGAAATTTCCACCTCTGGTGACCATTAACTGTCCTTGGATGTCCATGCTGTGGGTATGTGTCAGTCTCCTCACCTAGGCAACGGGGTTCCCTGCCACTCCAGTAGGGGGTGGTGGCATTCCGGCAGGTCAGCGTCAAGGGACCCAGAAGCTGGTAGCCGTTGAGGCAGTAGAAATAGGCCTCTCCGCCTGCATGAAGGCTGGTGACGGACACATCACCGTAGGCTGGTCGCCGGGGGAAAGGGCAGCTCAACACGAAAGCTGGAGAGAGACAGAAGGAGAGAAAAAGCAGAGAAAGATGGTAAGAATGTGTGAAGACCTGTGAAGACAAAGGTACTATTAGGTTAATAACAAGAAGAACCAATTTATTTTGTACCACAGAAGCCGCAGGAAAAGGCTGCACAAAAATTTCTCTATTTTTTTCCCAGTTTTGTTCAGCCCACCTGCTGGCCTTGGTTTTTGTTTCCCTCGCAGGAAAAAGATGTACGATACTTTGTTGTAACCTGGGTGGCTCCATGTCAACGGGTAAGGCCAGGTAATCACGAATGCCCTTTGAATCCAGTGGATCGTAGGGCATTTATTGACTTGGCGGGGGGGGAGATCTTCCTTGCCCTGCGGTCACTGTGCATGCCAGTCTGTGCCAGAGGCAGCGTCTTCATTTTAAGGTATCTATGCTGACTGATGGAGAAGATGCCTTGGGTGCAAGCCCTTCACAGATGCTTGACGCGGGACTCAAGTGCTGTCTGGCTGGGCGCTGACGGAGGGGCTGTCACAGCGACAGAGTCCCGGGGAGGTGGATCTGTGGAGGCTGATAGCTGCACTATCACCTGGGACACCTGACTAAAGACCTTGGTGCATCCAATTCACATCCAGACCTCTCCATATGTTACAATCTATAAATGTGCACCTGCTTTTCTTTGGGAATGAAAACCTAAAATCCAGCCCTACATTCTTTACCTTTTCCTTGATATGTTAATTTTCCTAGATCTCCACCCCTCCCCCAGGCTGATAGACTGGTCCTACCTCAGGTCTCCCCCTTGATGCACATTGCTCACAGCTGGGGGAGGGGCACATCTCTTCCGCCACCCACTTATTTTCACCGGATGCAGGCTTCATCGGGTGATCTAACACACTTACAGAAGAGGGTTATTCACTTAATTCCACCCCAGCTCTCCAGATTTTCCTGCAGAGTGCCGAGATAGAGATGACCCAGCTGACAGTAACGTCAGCCAGTCCGCGGGCAGCTTTGCCACAAAAACCTACATCCCCGCTGCAGGATGCATCTGCCTTTGACAGCTGTGCC
>JAODLC010000106.1:1154975-1165530 GCA_026781145.1 Hippopotamyrus pictus
GAGAGAGGACAGTGGCTTAGAGGAACAGAGAGAGGACAGTGGCTTAGAGGAACAGAGAGAGGACAGTGGCTTAGAGGAACAGAGAGAGGACAGTGGCTTAGAGGGAGAGAGAGGGACAGTGGTTTTATACGGCGGGAACAAGTGAGTGTGGCAGATATGGAACTACGGTGTTGTCGCTCTGGATTTGTGTCAAAAGGCAGGAGTGGGAATCTCCCTGAGCGATCTCACAGCCCCGGGGCTAATCTCGACACGGTTAGCGGCACCTCTGGGGGTAGCGCTCCGACTCTGGGGCATTTCATCACCACACGCCGGCATCGCCAGTGCCGCAGGTCTCGGCCAGGAACCCCAGACCGGCACACTGATGACACCGACCCCCTGTTTAAGACTCTGGCGTATAGAATATCTCAGAAAGAGGCTGCCACCCCCTCCCCCAAACACAGCTCCCCGTGGCACTCTTCTCGCACCGCGTACAAACAGGGCTGCCTCTCCGGAGAGAGACAGGTGGCACTACAGCTAGGGCCTATGTGCCACCAGTTGCCGTGACACTGTCTCATTAGCAACCCGCACCAGGGAGACCCCCCCCCCATCCCCCCCCACACCATGGCCTGATTAACGGTATCATTGACTCTGACCTTCCCTCGAATATGGCCAAAGGCAGGAATAATTAACTGCTGAGCCAAATCAGTGGGTGTCACCCAGGCGGCCTCTGCGTCGCTCAGACAGATCCGTCGTCGTTTGGGCAAGTGGCTTGCCCGCGTCCGGCGACAGACAGCCCTGGGGACGCCGCCGGGCCGCCAGACTTTGTCCGAGACATCACAGGTGCGGGTCAATGCCTTATGAAAGCTTTGAAGCTCAGTACAGACGAAACAAGGGCAAGCGTGCACAGAGGTGAATGAAGTCAATGGAAACAGAACAGTCTTATCAACAGGACTTTGGTGGGAACTGTCAGGACTTGACTGGGAAGTGTTATTTCGGCTTAAAAGGCCGCTCAGCGTTATACACAAAGGGAGTCTGCCTGCTTCTGAAAAGGAAAATAAAAACATGGTTTTGTAAAGGGTACTATTTATTACTTTTCCAGCACGCCCCCTCCAAGTAAGCACAACAACGCGTCTGACTGTCTTCCTTTCATTCCGTTGCACATCAGAGGCGGTATAATCCCTGCTGTGATGGTCACCCGCCTTACTTGCACGGGGTAGGGGCATCACGCAGCTCTCGAGTGGGGCAGGAGGAAGCGGCACCCCCTATGCAGTGGGGTAATTGGAAGTTTTGTAATGGGAAGAGGAAGCGGTTATCAGCATGCCCTCCCAAATCCTGCCTAATGGCCACATGTTTAATAGAGGGATGAAAATGCCCATTTATTCTCAAACCCCCCCCCCCCCCAAAAAAAAAAAACAGACCGTGTGGACCACTGATAATCCACACCCACTAAGCTATGGAAACGCAGGTAAAGAAAGGGAGAGTGGACAAAAAGAAGGAGAGAGAGAAATGGCTGTCTTACGGAGCCCACAGCCTGTCATAGTTCATTAGTCTACGGAAACAGGAGGATCTGGCTGGGCTTCAGCTTTGTTTGCGGCTATTTTTCTCTCTGACGTCATGTGACCCACCCCGTGGCTGGAAATGACAGATTTTTCACCGCTTCTTGACATCTCTGTAAAATGTCCATCAGTGCCAAGCATGGCGTTATAACATCGGCAATGGACATCGATCCTCGCTGTCTAGCCGCTGCGAACAAAGGACCGACCAGGAAGCACTGTCATGGAACCCAGACACACAACGAATCCAGGAGTTAAAAAGCTGCCGTTACTTCTAGATTCATATGAGCCATTTTTTTTCCTCCTGGCCGACTTAAATCCGGGGACAGGTGCACACTTCTAGATCATCTGTGGTGAAGTCCTGATTGCTGTCTGTCACCAAAAAGGAGAAAACCAGGGATTGGGTACTAGATGTGGGGGGGGGGGGCGTTGGCATCATGTAAATCTACCCAGCATCTGCAGTGCCTCCACACAGTGCCCTCAATTGTTCACTTTTATGCCCACTGTATGGATTTATTACAGGTCAAAGACGATGTATAGAAAGATGCAGGTTTATAAAAAACACTCCACTATTTACCTTGACTTCGGAATCTCCAGCCCCCAGGGCTTCAGGCTCCACCGCATTTCATCTCGCTGTTATTTGGAAAGGTACCTGCCTCCTCGCCCAGTCTAAATATAAAGCCACTTTCTAAATGAAACCTCACAGGCCTCTGATCTGCGCAGGCCCGTCAGAGCTGCTCCCACCTCAGCAGTGTAGCCCGTGTGTCTGGACGAAGGGCACGGCCTTACCCTGGTACCTCAGCAGGAAGGAGCCGGGCTGAGGCCGCTGCTCGCTCCGGAAGCGGACCGCAATGTGGTTGCTCTGGCTGCGCACCACCAGCCCCTTCATCAGGATGGACTCATTGGCCAGCACCAAGGGCTCCCGGCAGCCCAGGTCCTCCAGTGTCACCATCTCGCCCTCCAACAGGCTCACGTTCAACACCTGCATGTAGGGGACAGTTAATGTCAGGTAAAAAGGGGTAATAAAAAAGACAGGTTATGACAAACCAGGACAGGAAAGATCACACCCTGTTAGATCCAGATGGACCAGACCAGACGGAAGACCAACTAAGCCTAAGGATCAGAACAGGCCAGGTAGGACCAAGAATGTTCAAGTAAGGCCAGCTCAAACCATGTCCTACCAGACAAGGATCAGCCAGACCAGGCGATTCAAGGGTCAGCCCGACCAGGCGATTCAAGGGTCAGCCAGACCAGGCGGGTCAAGGATCAGCCAGACCAGGAGATTCACAGATCAGCCAGACCAGGCGATTCAAGGGTCAGCCAGACCAGGAGATTCAAGGGTCAGCCAGACCAGGAGATTCAAGGGTCAGCCAGACCAGGAGATTCACAGATCAGCCAGAACAAGCGGGTCAAGGATCAGCCAGACCAGGAGATTCACAGATCAGCCAGACCAGACGGGTCAAGGATCAGCCAGACCAGGAGATTCACAGATCAGCCAGACCAGGCGATTCAAGGGTCAGCCAGACCAGGAGATTCAAGGGTCAGCCAGACCAGGAGATTCAAGGGTCAGCCAGACCAGGAGATTCACAGATCAGCCAGAACAGGCGGGTCAAGGATCAGCCAGACCAGGAGATTCACAGATCAGCCAGACCAGACGGGTCAAGGATCAGCCAGACCAGGCAATTCATAGATCAGCCAGACCAGGTGGGTCACAGATCAGCCAGACCAGGTGGGTCAAGGATCAGCCAGACCAGGAGATTCAAGGGTCAGCCAGACCAGGCGATTCACAGATCAGCCAGACCAGGCGATTCCAGATCAGCCAGACCAGGTGGGTCAAGGATCAGCCAGACCAGGCGATTCACAGATCAGCCAGACCAGGCGGGTCAAGGATCAGCCAGACCAGGCGGTTCAAGGATCAGCCAGACCAGGCGGTTCAAGGATCAGCCAGACCAGGTCACCCTGCATCACTTTCCCCACAACCTGGTATAATAGCCTGGTAAAATAATCTGTTCCAGCAGAGAGCCTTGCTTCTATTTTCAACCCCAAAGACATCTCGACCACTCCATAGCTATCCGTCTCTGTCTCCCACCAGGTGCTGGGTACAGGCTCACGCTGCTCAGATGATTGAGGAGGCATCCGCGGCCGGCCCGCATGCCGATCTGTAAGCACCCACCCCGTCAGCCGCAACACCATCCCCCCCGCTCCACCGCGGCGCCGACCGCTGGTCCAGGGGAAACAGGGGCGGCAAAGCGTTCGGCTTCTCTGCCCTCCAGCCACGCGCCGCCACAGCTCAGCACTCGTGTGAGATTAATCTGGTTACACCTCACGCTGTGCTGCTAGCGCTGTGTTCTCCAGTCACGTGTCCCCCCCCACCACATGTCCCATTTACAGATTGCTGATACATTTTGGGAGGAGGGTAATTTAAGAAAGAAAGTCTGTAAGCCTGCTCAGTTGGCCTCCGTTGTTAAAAAGGACTGAAGGAGACTAATGGTTCAGGACACTCCTGCCCATGTTCAGACTGTTTATTTTGTCTGCCACCTCTCTATTACACCCGTGCTTCATCCGGCGCGCCGGCTTAACAGAAAGAGCTTTCCACAGAATTTTAACTGCCTCTGACCAGTTAGACCACTCAGAGAGAGAGAGAGACGCAGGTAAGGAATAAAGAGAAATATTGGCAACACTACTTAAAGCAGTCACATAAATACATTATACATACCTTCATAATGCATTATGATACATTCATAAAGTATGATAATCATAGGTAAAATAATGATGCTCTCATCCGTAATGCACTATAAATACCTTCATAATACATTATAATGGTCAATATAAGAATTAGGGATGGTTTGTACTGCTTAATGAAGGTATTAATAGTGTAATATACGTAGATGCGAGCTTCATAGAGCATTGATAATGCATAATAAACATGGCTATGATGCGTTATGCCTTTTTATAAATAGTTATAGCCGTGTTTATAATGCTTTATGAATGCATTATAACACATTATGAAGGTATCTATAGTGTTTTATATATGAGAACTTCATAGAGCATTCATAATGCACAATAAACCTGGTAATAATGTGTTGTGCCTTTTTATAAATAGTTATAGCTGTGTTTATAGTGCTTTATGAATGCATTACAATGCATCATGATGACTGCTTTGATTGCTATCGTATAGTGACAGGGAAGTGTAATGATTAAGGTGCTGCAAATCTTCCAAGTAAACAGTACTTCATTACAGGTCTGTAATGAATACCGATTAAGGAGCAAAAAGAGTAAATGTTCTTAAAGGGATTGTGAATGAAGATAACAGGTCCTTTAAAGGGGAGTATGGGTCTGGAAGGTCTATGAGCACACCTGGGTCAGCTTGCTGCCATGGAGACATTTAAGCTTCACTCTGATCTTCATTGACGGCCTGCTGGCCACACACTGGGCTGGACACATCAAAGATCATAGAGCAGAAAAGGGCTTTAAGAGCACATTAAGCTCGGAGGAGCAGCAAGAGGCTTAGTGGAGTCGTCAGTTTAAGAAGTATCGCCATTGATGAGGTCGCGGGGGTTCCGACCCGACTGGTGGCACAGCACCACCTTAACCAGAAGATGACCTTCTCGGCCCACTGCTCTATTGCAGGCTGACCTCGTGACATCGATCTTCTGCTCACCTCGCCCACATTCATTCAATGCTCCACGCATGATTATGCCAATAAGATCGCTCCTTTACCCCATCACCCGGTACTGGATGAGAGCTTGGAAGAGAGATGGGTACTCCCCCTTTTACAGAGAAACAAAGATAAAATCTGAGTGGTCCGTTTGGGAAAGTCACATGACGCAGCTACTGCAACAAAGTTTCACAATGAGGTTCATAAAAAAGGATGGTCCCACTGCTGCTATGTGAGCTAGGAGCGGAGTTCTTGACCGGGGCCGATTCCTCAAGGGTAATGAAAGTGTCTCCCGTCTGGCAGCGGCAAATTAAAATGGCTGAAAGCATGACCCAAACGATCAGTGGGTGAGACGGTGACATAATAGAAGCAGGAAATGCTGAGTGTCTGTCACAAGGTTTGGGGAGGGACTGGGGAGGGGGCATTCCTCAGAGCAGAGCAGTGACAGTTTTTCTTCTGGAGATGCCCAGATTGTTTCCTAAGGCTCTCACTCTCCCTTTTACCCATAATGCATCATGGACAGCCAGCTCTACACATGAACCTTATATTGGGCCGTGTCGACAAACAACAATATTGTGGCCCTTGGTGAATGAAACAAAGGGAGATCAATCTTGTCAGAGCTACCAACCCCTAAAAATAATATCCAAGGTGAGACATGTAACAAACTACAGGATCTTTGAAATAGGAAGAGCTAAATCATCACACAACACCTGATGATTATAACAGCTTTATTAAAAGGTTAATAAAGCACTGTGGTTGAAATATGCTTAATGAGCTGGTGGTAAATTCTGGGTATTAGAAATACTGTCATCTAGATTATGCACATTAACGAAGTCTAAAATTTCCATGCAATAAACCTTGTAATCCCGTATATTTGTCTCCCTTTTATAAGATACTGTGTTACGTACGATAATGTAATTAAGTGGTTGTGACGGATGAAGTTCCCTACATGATCCCACATTTAATTCCCCATGTGTTAAATTTCAATAAATAGACTTTACAATACAATCATTGTATTTTCTTTTTTTTTTGCCTGACTGATGTTTTGACATTCCAGTCATTACAGCATAATGCACTGAGACAAGCTACTCTGCAGGGGAATGAAAACTCAATCAGGAGACGATGTAAAGGACCTCAAATGTCCTTCACGTGGGGTGGGGCATTTTCCCAGCCCTAACTGCCAATGACATGGCTTGGCATTATGCTTCCTTGGGGGGCTCGGGCATCATTTGGGAAGAGCCGCGTGACGGAATGTTGCCCTCAGACAGCGGGGTTGTGGCAGCGGACGTCTCTAATCTAGATGCCCGTGAGCCCTGGGGAATGCATCCCTAAACCCTTTTGTGAGGAAGCGGTTCTCAAGTTATGGAGGGAGCTGCCTGGGCACTGCATTCACATTTTAAATCTCTCCAAATCTTTTCTTTCAAGGACAAAGGGGAAGAAATGACTTGGGTGTCTCTCTCACCCTCTCTCCTTCCATCCAGCATTTGATGTGCCATTTCCAGCTCAACTATTATTATGCGCGTTTCCGAGATAAAACCTGCATCCTTATGACTCTCCTCTAACCTCACACACGTCTGTCATGCAAAGTACAACTCACTTCCAATAGGTACCTGACAGAATGGGCAGTAGCATCCTGGCACTCCAGAATGCAGACATTAAATCTATGGCAGTGTGCAATAACTTGTAGGACCCTGAGCATAGCATAAAGGTCAGTTTGGTTTCTGACTTTGAGGAATATGTGGTATTTATGTGTGTGTGTATATGTGTGTGTAGACACACACACACACAAAAACACTATTTTGACCTTGTAGGGACATTTTTCCCAATTCCCACAAGAGATACCTCAATTCTATACAAATCCGTTGAATGAAATGAAAAAACTATATCATCCTACTATTTTGTTTGGTTACTTATGGTTAATGTTAGGACTGGGTAGAGATTAAGGTTGTCATAGATGGGATTGGGGTTGGGCTCATAGAAATAAATGGAGAGTCACTATAAAGATATAGATACCTAGTGTGTGTGTGTGTGTGTGTGTGTGTGTGTGTGTGAGAGAGTGTGTGTGTATTATTTGTACAAAAACAATTTTTTTTCAATCATGGGAATCAAAATAATATAATAATAGATTTGAGTTCAAGAATAAATAAGCGTAACACTTTTCCATATTTAAGGCTTATTGTCTTTTTCAATCTCTTATTTTAGCAGAAGCCTGGTTTATCTTTAGAGACTATGCTCTTTTGCGCTCTGGTCCAAATTAAACGCACAGAGTCTTTGGAGACAGCGTTAAGTCTGCACAGGTGACTCTCACACGCCACGTCTTGGTGTAATGTTCTGCATGGCTGGATCCCTTTCAATGTCCAACCTCCACTTTTCCTGTCGCTCTGTCACTGCAGCCTTCTTCACGCCGGTCGGCAGTGCCAAAGCCCCAGTTTAGCCCCCATTCTGCGTGCTTGGCATTTCAGGGCAATGTCATCCTCCGAGATCTCCTTCGGAGACGTGCAACAGAAGGAGCCCATCGCACAGGGACCGGGGAACGGCTGGCGCGGCAGATGTACGTGTGAAAGTTGCACATTTGAGGGATTATCGCGAACAATGAAATGATAATCCCCACGTTCTGTTACCGCCTACAATAAAAGACAATAGCAACATAACAGTGGCTCTCGTCCAGTGATGTTTTTTCCTAATATCATGCAGACATGTCTATGTAGGTGGAGCAAGGTGCTGTGATTAGACTTCAGGTGGAGTGAAGTCTCTGTAGAAGGAACCAATTCTATAATAAGTCTCTGGCAGGAGATTGGTCATGGGATTGGTCTGCGGATGCGGTGTGATGTGGATGGAGTAATGTGGTGAGAGAAATATGAGTGGAGTAAGGTGCTGTGATTAATCCATAGGCTCACAAGGGAGGTGACACTTCTGTGCGGAAATCAATGACTCTTTGAAGGTGCCATATGTATTCTGCAGACAGTGCCATGTCATTTAATTTCGCTAAATCTATTACTGCGGTACAGATCCCCTACCTCAGTTAAGAATGGCAACGATAGAGGCAAGAGACATGCAAGTAATACCAGGAGGCCCACAGCTAGAAGAATCCCCTGGATTTTGATTGGGAGAGGGTGCAAAGAAGCAAAAGAACCTCATGACCACCCAAGCCAGAAATACTAATGGATCATGCACCAAAAGATGAGACTTTTACAGGAGCAAAAGCAGAACTTAAAGCATTTACAGACCAACAATTACAGGTGCTGGAAATGCTCCTATCCAGTCTCTCTTCCTTCAGCTAAGCGGAGTCGCTTTTAACAAATCCACACCTTCCCATTGACTGGGGCCAGCTGAGCCTCCTTCATTTACATTTCACAGAGGGCCAGAATTGTCAGCCTCTGGCAAACATGAAAAGCAGCCCGTCGCTGACGAATCAGCCCCTCGCCGGCTCACGTCTGCCAAATTCTATACTGTTTCCCCGTGTCCTTGGAGTGCTCTGGCTACAACGAGATTACAGGCTGCTGGATACTCGCTGCCAAGGTGTGCCATTAGACATTATTACCATGCTAATTCACAATCATGTTCCGAATTCCTTTGAAGCGTACTCAGACAAACACACACATGCACACAGACCTGTATTCATATACTTATGGGGACCGTTCATTGATTTCTATGGGCAAAACCCTAATCTCAACAATGACAACCTTAATCCCTACCAAAAAAAATAAAAAATGGTCCCCATAATATCAAAACAACAGGGTTTTATCACTTTGTGGGGACATCTGGTCCCCACTATGTAAAGTATATCTGATCCACACACACACACACACACACACACACCCCAAAGCTGCAAACATAGGCTGATTGTATTGAATGACAACCAGTGATAATTTATAATGTCAGTATGTGAGGAGAGCCCTCCCAGATGCGCAAGGAATTCTCCCAGACACAGCGAAAGGGCAAGGGGGGGCTGGACCTTTGCCCAGGCAGCACAGGGCACAAGGCTGGAAAACTGTACTAAATATAGGTATTCTCAATCTGGGGTGGCCTACCGGGCTCTGGTGCCCAGAAACTCAGCACGAGCCTCCGTCAGCCTCCGCACCCGCGTTTCAACTCCAACACCCCCCTGAAACGTGACTCACGGGACGGCCCCACCCCTGTCTGAGAAAAGCACGCGGCAGACACCAAAGCGCGGCGAGCGTGTGAGGCTGCGATCGCTCCGATTGCGGCGGCTCAGACAAACACTCTTCAGGGCACTTTAGGCAATTTGGAGAACAATAAGTGCACTCGTTGGGAAAAGCTTTTCGATGGTAGTCATTGCCGAGGCCCCAGAAATATCCTATTACTACTGCCACGTAAAAAAATATAAAACGCAAATCCTAAATACGGTGATTCATTGTCTTCTGACGGAAAGAAAAGTTAAATGGCAGATGAATTAATGCACAATTTCAATATATAGAGACACTATCGCACACGCTGTGTGGCAATGCAAAGGTTGGATCAATTCTGAATGTCGATTGGCTGCCCAGCACGTGTGACTCATGACTCAAACATAAGCTAGTTTCAGAAGATTTCATTTTTTCCTGCACCAGGATGTTGAGCAGAGCTATTTGAACAGGACTCTCCACTCATTTCCTTTCCCAAATCCCAGTGGCGCATCGCCCAAAGGCAAATCATGAGTGTTGACCCAGACCACGTATGGAAATTTCGGCTTGGAGACGTGAAGCTTCCAGGCCGCTCATCTCGTCTCCTCTTCTTTTATTACATACGGTACATCCCAACACACCACCCATTCAGTGCAGACCTGTGGGCCACGGGGCCCTAAGACGACACATCCCGACACAAACAGGGCACCCCTGCCCTGGCCCGGAATCCACCCTCTTTGCATGTCGTCCCTCCAGGTTGGGAAGATCTTCCACAAACCGACTGCTCTGCACTGTGGGGCATTACCCACGCAGAGACAGTGGTAGCGCCAGGGATAGAGCCGCCCCCCCCGGCATCGCCACCCACGGGGAAGACCGCCCCATCCAAGCGCACTGCAGAGGACCCTGGGATTCCTGGAAGGGCCGCACCTGAAGCAGCCTGCCGGGGGAATCGCTCTGCGGGTGAAATGTGAGGGCCAGGGCCCCCCGCAGACGCACGCGGCTCAGTCGTGCTCATTAAAGCTGTCCCCGAGAAATCCCTTTACCTCCCAACCGTATGTGTGGAAAGAGCCACAGACAGTCTCAGGCATGGAATTTTCCAAGCTGGAGAAGATGGAATTACATTATTGTGAAACACCTCCATCCATCCATCTAGTCTAATGGGAGGGGGGGCTTTCTTCATACTGATGAGAAGAGCACGTATTGCACCCATGGACATTGCTAGAAATTCTGGGCTTCCTGAT
>JAODLC010000106.1:1177951-1205717 GCA_026781145.1 Hippopotamyrus pictus
TTTCATGGGTTGGTGCCATGTGAGATATTAAACTATACAGAGCAGCAGTTCATACAAAGCAGGCATATGTGATGAAAATTCAGCATATGCATGACAAAACCACTGCTGTATAGGGTACACAAAGAAATGTTCTACTGCCACTTGTGGAGATGGTAATTACTGTTCTTACTCATGCGACACTGAGGCTTTCGGTGACTCTGGGCAGATCCTGCCCACCCTGCTGAGCAGCAGCTGTGCTAACAAAAATATATTAAAAAAAAATAAACTTGGCAGTCTAGAACTCAATCTCTCAAAGTTGTTTTTTTTTATTTTTATATATTTCCTTCCTGCAACATCACCGTCTGCGCACGGCGAGAACGGGTGAGGGGGCACACGCCGGACGTGGCTGGGATGGCGTGGCGAATCGTAAGCAGGTGGGCCGCATGCAGACGTCGGTGGGAGCTGCGTTTATAGCAAGTTTTAGCACGTAGAATTTTAGCCTAAAGGTGCTCAACGCGCTCCGTCTTCTCCAGCTACTGCGGCCGCTGGGGCAGCGCCCCGAGACGTGCATTGGGCTCGACTGGAGCTGTCCTCCCCCAAATAAATAGATGCTTTACGACTCCTGAATAATTCAGGCGACCTGCAGACCTCAGAGACGGGCATTATGCGGTCGACAGATGAACCTTTAGGCCTCTGCTGCCTTCAAACTTAATCTTTGTACCGGCAGCGTGGATGGGATATCGAACCTGGAAACTCCCTACTCCAAGCGGTTCAGGGCTGTCAATAGAAAGCGGGAGGGGGGGCATGGGGCATACGAAAGCCACCCGATTGTTTACCTCAAACAACTAACCCACATTTTGGATCACACACTCTACACCAGGGTTCTTCAAATCTGGACCTTGACTCCAAATCCAAGTTTTGTTTTCAGTTCTCCCAGGTAGTTAGTTTAATAATTACTGATTCTGATTGGTCAGAGGCTTCACACCTGACTGACAGGTAAAGGAAGGCCGGAAAACCAGCAGTGCTCGGACCTCGAGGACCGTGATTTGAATAACCCTGATCTACTGTATACAGTACCATCCTGCCTGTACAGTACCAATGTAGGGCCATGCTCAGTTTCAGGGGTCTCTGCTAGACTCAGCTGTGTGACTAATGCTAGTTTAGGCGTTTTCCAACAGCTCCGCCCACTAATTAACAGCTTCAGCATTGAATGCTGCTGCCACAATGGTCGACACATTGCACAGCCACACACTGGATAATGGCTGACAGGAGCACGCCAGTCCACTAGAGGGCCGTCTCCTGGCACCAACTGTCAAAGGAGTGAGTGCGAGCTTCTCCATACCAGAAACGCAAAGATCAGCCTTGTGGTCTTGGCAAAACCAGTTTTGCTAACTTGTCTCTCAAGAATGAACTTGAGGTGCCATGAATCATGAGATTGGCCTCGCTTGGCGAGCATGCGACCAATGTATTCTTGATATTTGGGAACGGGGCAAGAATGACATCCGGTGATCTTTTTACTATTCTCTGTACTTCTCTGTACTTCTGCTTTTAGTATTGGAACTGCTCTTCAGCAACGGAAGATGGCGTAAAATGTGTACACGAGGACAAGAGGACAGAAGCACGGTCAAGCATGCACAATGAGAGGCACCCAGGGTGTCCTGGTTTTGGGGCACTTCAGGCAAACAGTGCTAGGCTTAGTTTGTACGCTTTTGTACATCTATGTCACTAAGCTATTGCTTTGTATCATGGCTGAAAGCTGTACGCCTGTCTGCACGAGGGCCATCTCCTGGCACCAACTGTCAAAGGAGTGAGTGTGTCCCGGTTTTGTAAAGCTGTCAGCAAGTGCAGTGCTATGCTTAGTTTTGCACCCTTTTGTACATTTTGTGCATGTAACATTGCTCCGCGCTCTTTGCAAAGACTCAGCTCTGCCCTTAAATACAGCCTCTCCATCACCTTTTGCTGCTCACAGCTACGTCCTGATATTAGATGAATGCACAAGGCTGAGCTGCAGGTAGATGCCTGCTGTTACAGGCACAAAATCAACCGCCAAGGGACTAGTGGTGTGGCTTTCGCAGGACTGTCTGTCACAGCAAGGACCAGCTTGCTGTGAAAATTCCTTTGGTTGGGATGGCAAACGTAACCACATGACATGGCAATTGGACGAAGAGTCACAGTTTATTTGGGCATGAGGGTTTCAGTTATGGGGTTTATGAGGTGGGGGGTATGACACCACACGGAGAGCACAAATTCAAGCAGGAAAGTTGTGCATTAAATTATTACAGACATGCATGGGTGCTGGTGTCTAATCCAGTTTTTCCCAATCCGGGAAACCGGGAAACCACAGATGGTCCATGTTTTTGCTCCCTCCAAGCTCCCTGACAAACAGTACACATTTTTGCTCCTTCCCAATTCAGTGGACTTTCTGCGGGTCCCTGAGGACCAGGTTGGGCAACACTCAGTCTGGTTCACCTGGGGCCAAACCACAGCGCACTAATTTAAATATAGTGATATATTTTGGAGGAATGAGGGAAAGGTAGAAGTAATCAATCACAGATGCCAAATATTTCATCGTTTTTTTTTTTTACCTCTTTTTTTACCCTTCTTTCCATCCAAACCATCCCAGCTCAGCGAATGTACCTCCATCTATCTCGTCGACAGAGACAAAGCTGAGCTGCACCGAGGTCTGTCGGCGTTTATTTAATCCAGCACACAGCCGATGCCCAGTGCAGCCGGTGGCTCTGTCTGCCTGTGTCTCCAGTTGCTGTAAATCACAGCCCACCTCGCCTCTGACTCCAGGGCACAGGTCCAGTCTGTCCAAAGCACCTGACTGCGTCTGTCATCTACAGTATGACCTCTGTTGTCTTCTGCTTGTGTTGGAGATCTGATTACTGCTCAAACTTCGCGTGTGCTTACTAACAGCCTACTTTCTCAACTCCGGAGTCATGAGGAAGACATTTCCTTGTAACAAACACTGATTGATAGCTTGTGATCTGCCAGTCGTTCCGCCGACTGTCACCTGACTGAAACTAAACTGATAATAGCGTTCTCATGAAATGTTTGCATGGCAAAAGCTGGTAAGATACCCAAAAAGAGACACCCTGACACATTTATTACCAGTGTGTTCTCAGACGGTGAAGCAGCTGCTCCAGAGAGAAGCACATCTTCCCTCCCCATCCACAGAATTTGGCTGAGACCCTAAAGGGCAGGCCAGGGAGGCATCCACGTTCGAGCAAACAAGCATACCGGACTTATCTTGCTCTTCCAGAGCGCTGCCGAACAGCCCCAGTCATTTTCAAAGTCACTCGTAGTAAATAGGGCACTCTCCAAATTTCCGGACTCCGGAAATCGCGGGGCTGCAATTAATTTTCGCTGCGGTTTTGCAGCCGCGCTTGAAAGGCGGAGGGAACAATCAATTCCCACCTGCACGTTTGGTAGCTGCATAAAAGGAGATTTCGGAACAAACTTATCACAGTCACTTGTCTGTCATCCCTCCCTAAAGATTCCCATTTGCCTGCAGAGAGGGTCTCGTTGTAAGGAGAGGGCCTGGATTAGAGATAACCAAAACAAAGCTTTGACTCCATTCGTTCCTCAATTTGGTCCCTATACCCATATACTGTATGCATGGCACACAGAAAATATCACACAGCCTAAGTACTGGCTATCTCTCTCTTTCTGCCTCTCCTCTCTCTAATAGGCTCCCCTCGTAGCAGAGTGCCTGTATCAGTACTCCTGCATGTTTTACTCTTATCAGTCATCGGTGCTGGTGTCTGGGTGTGGTGTCGTCAGTGTGGGGAGCAAGGCGATCTACCAAACTCTAAGGTCTAAAAGACCAGGTACACCTGCATTAAACAGCGAATAACCAGCCACAAGCGGGTGGCTCAGTTGACATAAATGATTGGTTATTTCCCCTCAATTCCAGCCAGTGGGGGAAAAATAAATCTGGCGGCACTCCCGTTCCTGGTGACACGCCGCGGGACGCCTGCAGGGGGCGACTGAATGGCCTGTGAATTGTCCTGAAGCCAGGCCCTGCCTCTCAAGCAGACTTATGGGGAACCCAGTAATTGTTTACTGGGCATGGTAATGCACACGGCGCATTGTTGGTGTGCGTGTGTGCACTGGCCACTAGTGGCTTGTCCTTTTACACTGTGAAATACTAGATTTATAGTATGAAACCTTGCGATTTCCATTATTGTTGGTCAGCTGCTCTATGCGCACCTGCAAGAAAGTGTCCCTCATTTGGTGTTGAAAAAGTTGGCAACCATAACCGAGACACAGTCACATTATATATTTCACAAGCACGCTAGCGAGGAACATGGAATGGAGACAATTAGCCGACTTCATCACTTGTATCCTGCTCACCGTCTCAGTTTAACTCTCACGTCTTCTTACTTTTACAGAAAAAAGCTTAGACTTCAAGATTTAGCCTCCAACGTCATACTGCTTCATAGAAAATCTGCAGCCTTTGTAAGGATAATGAATCAAAGCAACTACTTACTCTCCGACATCAATAGGCTGGTGTGCCTGCAAATAACAGCTGGAACATCTGTTGGGCCTGCTCCGTTTCAGGGGGGAGCTGAATAGAGGTGACACCAGGGAGTTATTGCCATTTTAAACTGGCATGTAATCTGCACAGATTGCTCATGGCTGACAGAGGTGCTTCGGTGATGGGACAGAGGGTATTTGCTCCATAGCAGCTCTTCCTCCTCAGTCTAGCATGATTCCAGGTGGAGAACGAGAGCCCTGCCGTTTTTCACTGGCACCATTTCCGAGTGACAGCATTAGCACTGGCTGCTCCCCAGGGATTTTTCTAACATTTCTGCCAAACCGCCACCCACGATTCCGGTATGTGTCGGACGGATAGGGTTCAAGCCCATGTTTAGAGAGTGGAAAAAGTACTTACTATGTCTTAGGCGATGTCCAGCCAGCATCACCAGCAAGCGCCCGATTAGGTGCAAATCCGTACCTTTGATATCATCGCCTCGGGTTGACCTCTCTCTGGGGTATAGGTAATGTGAGAAATTTGTGCCACCACCCGTGAGTTCTGGGAGAAGAGTAGCTGGCAATTACATCTGCCCAAGACCAAACCAGATTCGTTTGATAGGCGTTTATTCCCTGCGCCTCAGGGAGAGTGACCGCATTACACCGTTGGCCTGTGAGAGACTGATACTTGCTAAAAGCCTCCGTGTTTGTCCCTTAATGGCCGCTGTTTTTCTGAGATTAAAGGGAAACGGTCATTTGGAACCATTCCGCAGCTGGATAACTGTTGCTCCAGCAACTGCCAGGTCCCCATTCACGCAAAACCACCCGCAGCCAGGGAAAGCATCGCAGCAAGAGGCCCGCTGGCCAACGTGGTTGGATTAGAAGCCACATCTCTGAAAAGTGGAGGATGAGGTGCTACAATGGCCTCAAACACAGAGGTCACTTCGCTGGAATGGGACTGTCTGATGGAGAACCACAGACAGGGAGACAGCATGAGGTGAGCCAAGGGGCAGCCAGGTGGTCACATGACAGCCAGTGGTCACAACTGCCACCAGAACCCTGTCTGTCATATGGATCATTAACACTGGGGGGTAATTCATAGGGTGAAGTCGTTCCTTCACTTCACCTGTGCCCTGTTACCAGTCATATACGATTCTGCTGTTTCCTGTCAACCCAAGAACACCTGTCGAGACTCTGAAGCCAGAACTGCTTGTTTCCCTGTGCTTCCTGTGTGCTGACACTGCTGTCTGCGGTTAAGCCCATCTCCACTGCTATATCCAGATAAAATCCCTTTTCCTCCCTTCCCGCCCCACCCATCTTGTTCACTTTCCCGCCAAAGTGTCACACGGTTGTGTTCTTGGGTGTTTGCCTACAGATATCACAACTGAACATGCTAAAAACAGAATATACATCTATACAAGACAGCATACTGAACATACAGGATAAATTATTTTTATCAAATGCACTGCAGGACAAAGGTTTGAAAGTGGTGTAAGAGATCAAACATCGGTTCATTCAATGCTATAATCGCCACCGAATGGAAAACGACACAAGGAACTGGATAACACAGATCATAAAAGCATCATATATACGACTGGGACCATCACATTATCTGCCAATTAAATATTTTCTCAGTCCATCGGCTTGAAGTTGAGCCGCCTTTAATTAACTTAAGAGTTGCCTGAAAGACATTTTAATGGGAGGGCATTAAAGACTCGTAAACAAACAAAGAGGAGTGGACAGCTAATCCATAAGCTATTAATTAAGAGACGAATGCAGGGGATTCTCTAAATATCAACCACTTCAAATTATTAAAATAAAGCGGACAATGGAGGTATTTATGTCGTTCTCTGTGTTAACAAGCCGTTGGCAAAGAACAAGTTCTCCCTCGGTTGGAAGCCGACAGGAACTGGGATTCATCTTTGACAACAATCCGAAGTACATTTATGTAATTTTTTTTTCTAAATATATTAGGCCAACCATTTGGGGGTAGTTATAGGGGCACCGGGTATTTTGGTATTTTATTAGCGCCCCAAAGCAAGGAGGGGAAATGGCGCACGGAAACGGATACTCTTTTTGGAGAGCTGTGTCCGCAGCCTGGTTGGGACGCGGACCTGCGGGCGCCGGGGCTCCTGCGAGTGGGAAGATTGTCTGATCCGAGTTACTCAGCTGCTGGAAGGGGGAGGGCACACTGACTCCTCGGGGATGGGAGAAAAGATCGCTTTGCTTTAGACGCTAGCGGCTACGGTATCTCCCACGCTGCCAGCACGTCCCACTGCCCGGTTTATCCGGGGCACAAACCTGCAGCGGCACCGTGTGTGTAAAATAATGACGGTGCCAGCTGCTCTGATAGATAAGGGCCGGCGAGGCACCTCCATTACAGACGCAGTGGGGACGCGTGTTTACATGCGGCACGAGTGGCAGGTCCCCGCGCTGACCTCACACGCATATATACAAACCCACATGTAAACACTTACTCTGCCTCAAGTTGTCGCCATAAAACCACACGCATGTTTTTTTCTGGATTGATAGTTATCAAACGCCCGATTTTCTGGGTAATAGATTAAATAAAACATTTCCTTGCGTCTGTGGAGAACTGCGATGGCAGCATCAGGAAATCCCAAAGTCCTGTTCGTTCCAAGCGTTCCCCCCACCTGGAACCCTGTATTAATCTGGTGATCCCTTGAGATCTGTTCTTCCTTCATTTCAGCCACCTTCGCAGTGCAGCCAGCTCCACTGCCGCCGGTATTATTCTAGTGCCAAGACATGTGCACCTGGGCATTAAACACATTTACATTTTCCCGGCTCGGTACTTAAAGTGAAAATCCCTTAATAAATGCAGATTAAATTTGTTTTCCAAAGCCTGTTTCCCAATGAATCCGTAACGGGCAGAACCATGTAATATTAACACTTGGAGTCTGCAGCTAGTAACTGGTGGCTTCTTTTACATAAAGCTAGTGTGTTATGAGGCGCCGCGGATGGTCACCTCGATGTGTTGGTGCGCATCTCTGGCACCAACACACCAAAGCAAATTCCTTGTATGTGTGAACGTACTTGGCAATAAACCCCGATTCTGATTCTTCTGATTCATACTTTTACGGGTGACCCTCAACAATGGACAAGACGACTATGACAGCAAATTATGACAGACGACTATGACAGCAAATAAGACAGAACAATTATAAGAGCGAATAATAGACATCTGGGCATTCTCTTTTGTAAAGTACTCAAGAACATCTCCACAGCCTAAAAGTGCTTCTAAACACTTCACCAAAAGTGCCGGTTATGGTGCTTGTGTCTCGGACTGTATGTGGTAACTGAACTGATATGGGGCAAGGAACCAAAGTTCTAGATAATGCATAAGAGCATGAAGAAACTGGTTAAGATATATATAGGAACCTGGGCTTCATACAGGGGCGGGGTCACAGGGACACTGGCTCCAGCTGAAAGCTGATTGGTTGCCGGAGTGCCCTCTTCACTGTCACTCATCGAGTCAAAACATATGATTGGCTAACAATAAGGTCAGCCCCGCTGTATGAATTTTGGCCCTTCTTATGCTCCCCCCCCACCCTTGCCTGAATGAAGCCTGTGTATTCAATATCATTCTGACTCATTGTGGAGGAACATGTCATGGGGGAGGCGCCGACCTGAATCTCCACTCCGTAGCCCATGTAGACGGATATGGTGTAGGTGCAGTCCAGGCCGGGGTAGGACCACGCGTCAGGTTGGGCCGGCACTTCTATGTGGCCCTCTGGGGCGGTGAAGTTGGTGCTGCATGGAGCTGAAAAGACAAAGGCTGCTGTCAGGATGGCGTACCCTCCCTGCCAGCTGCCCCGATCCGCGCCCGCTTGCCATCCGGGTCCCGTAATTCTCTCTTACGTCCTTTTTGTTTTGGACCTGTATCAGCAGGCTTTCTCCATCCCTAGAATCAGACTCAGTGACCAGCCGGGGGCACTATATGGGGGACGAGTTTGGACAATTCCAAGGGCCCTTGAACAATAGGGGTTCTAAAAAAAATGTGGAACGTAATTGGATCAGTCTGGGTTGGGGGCCCAATATGATATGCTTTCATGGGGCCCAAAACCTGTATCAGTGCCCCAGGGGCCAGTGGTTATTTTACGGTTGCCCTGAGATCTTTCCACTCGACGGGACCCTTAGCCTACCCTGTGGTGCTGGGTGGTGTCCTCTACCCCCTTCCCCCCCACATCCTCCCCAGCACTCCCCTGGCCTGGCACTCTTTACAGCCAGTTTGCCAGCTTCAGTCTCCACCACTTCCTTGACTGGTGCCAGGAAGGGTGGGGGAGTGAGTCACGGGGTATGGCAGGCAGGCGACCTAACGACCAGCTCACCCACTCCATTCTGCCCCACTACTGCCTCTGGAAGCGACTGCGAGTTTTCCATCCTCGCTCTCAGAAGGGGCCTGGTGGGTAAACTACAAATTAAGTCGGGACATAGCTCCCTCCTGAGTGCGGCACACTCAGAAATGCCACTTTTATTTCCCCTAACAAAAGGTGACTGAAGATCACAGGCTTCCAATCTCGCCTCCCCCGCTCCGTTCCAGGAGCACTTGATTGAGTGTGAGCGGAGCAGGAATACTGATGTAATAATTAATTTCGGGCCCGTGGCTGTTTAGATATGAAGGGGTATAAACAGACGGAACGGGAAGCGGCCTATCGGAAGCGCGGCGGCGCTCGGGAAAGCTAAGCCCGCCCCGCTTCGCACAGCACGCAGGCTCGAATTTATTCCGCCGACCGCACAAACAAAGGGCTGGCACGATATCGGCAATTACCTCCAGTCGCCGCGAATCCCCACACGACCAGTGGGGGCTGCAGGACCTGACACACGTTAGGCAGGAACTTGCCAGATCTTTCACACTCTCCTATAGCAATATGCTAACTATTTCTCTGTCAGTTCACGGTACTGCCGCCACGGTGGGGGCACCCAAACAACCCCCCCAATAATAAGCACTGCTAGAACATTCAAGACAACTTTTATCGTTGTCCCCCCCCCTTCCCCCCATGGCATCCTGCTCTCCACCCTCCCCACCCCCATGGAAATCTTGGGCACATCTGTCAGATTTGTTCTGGCTACGACACTCAAATAAGATTTTTTTTGTATTTTAACAGAAAGACGCAGCTTTCCAAGGCTACAAGTGTTTTTCCTGTCATACAAAAGAGTTAAACAGTGCATTGTATATGTCTACCACACCATGACTTAAAGATATCCATCCATCCATCCATCCATTATCCAAGCTGCTTATCCTACTGGGTCGCGGGGGGTCCGGAGCCTATCCCGGAAGCAACGGGCACGAGGCAGGGAACAACCCTGGACAGGGGGCCAGCCCATCGCAGGACTTAAAGATATATCCTTCAATATTTTAGCATAATTCAATCTCATAATTAAATAATTAAATATTACTTACAGGTTACCTCAATATATGTTTGCTTTTATTTATACTCCTTTGTATATCGTCTACAATATACTATTTACTTCATATTTGTACTGGAAATCACTCTTGTTGGATATAACACAATGACGATACAACAATACTCTAAAATTATTTTAGCGGAGAAGCATAAGTGTGTTGTGCTTTGGACAGCCAAACCTGGGGTCTGTGCAGTTGTGATGATGGTGGTGGTGATGATGGTGCTGGAAATCGTTTCGTAATCCGCATCTCCCGTGGAGGATGATGTCACCGGAGTGACCTCACGGCGGGGGCCTGCGCTGGGCTCCCGTGCTGCCGTGGCAACCTTTGCCGCCGAGGTGGTCAGGACCGAGGGACTGGCAGCAACCCGGGAGGCTCCGCCGCTGCTGGGATGAGGGGCAGCGGAGGTGCGCAGGACAGGTGTGGTGAGGGAGTTGGTGGTCCATCCCTCCTCCAGCCTGCTGGTGGTTCTCCCACCGTGGTTCGGGAGTGCAGCTTGGGCAGCCAACCCAGGCAGGGCCGGTGAACTGGGGGCCACACTCACTGTAGGAGAGGTGAGCGGCCTGCCGGCCCAACTGTCGGGGAAGTCTCGCGCATCGGGTGGGGGCATGTGGGTGGGCGGCTCCTTGACAATGCGGGAGCTGGAGGATGGCTTGGTGGAGTCCCTCTCTGACCCCCCGTCATCCTCAAAAAAGTGCTTCTGGCCCCGGAAATCCTTCGTCAGCAGGGCCTCGGGAAGCAGGTACTCCTTCAAGAGCGGGTGGTGGTTGGGAATGTTGAGGGGAGGGGCGGTCGTAACCACGTGGACCTCTCTGTCCGTGTCGTGGGTGGTGGGGACCAGGCCACGCCCCCCCTCTTTTTCCATGACATCCGCATCCAGAGTGACAGCACCCCCCTCCTCAGGGAAGGAACCTGCCAAAAGATACAGGGACACACGTGATCGCCTTCTACATTCACATCTGAAAATCTCCTAGTTCTCTTTCATTCCTTTAAGAAACACTTCGGAGCATTAAACGTGAAAAGTCAGAACTCAGTTCCACTTCGGTATAACTCAGAACCACTTCCATACAGGGTTCACCTCATGTTTTTGTGTCGAATGTCTCTTTCTTCCCGTAAAGTGGGGGAGCATCGATCGGAAGCCGCTGTTCAAATACACAAGCTCTCAATCCCGCTGTGATTAAAAAGCAATTTAAACACCGGGTTAAGCACCTTAGCCAATGAACAAAAGAAAAGCATAATGCCACAGTAGATGGATTAGAGCAAGAGACCCTTTCAAAAAGCCGGCCAGCGCGTGAAGCCAAACAGATAACCTGCCCCAGGATAATTGCTCATTTGAATACATCTTCTCCTCCCCCTTGCCAATTATTAAAAGTAAAGATTTAGCACAGAACCGCCTTAATTAGCAAATATGATAGTGGTACAGGAACATAAATATCTCCACCTGCACCTGGTAAGATAAAAATCAGAAGCCCTTCAGGGATCCGCGTCTTGGCAGGGGAAGTGCTGATTTCTCCCACAATGCCTCATTTCCGCTCTAATAGCAGTCTCTCAGCGCTAATAGCAATCTGCTTCAAACAACAGCGCTCACAGTACAAACACACTCTTCGGCAGACATCTCGTGCAGCAGGCAGCACAAATTGGTTAGTCCTTCAAAAAAAAAAAAAGGGAAATAAAATCCCTGCAAAGGAAAAGATGATAGCTCAAACGGCACAGAACGGCGCTGGCTGGTTCCTGCACCCCCCCCCCCCCACAAATTTCAATAGGAATATGGAGATGTTTTTTTTTTTTTTTTTGCTCTTACAAAGTGTCAACCACGAACATGGGTTTTGTTCCCTAGAGAGCTTTGTGAAATATTGACTCTGTGACTGGGATTAATTTGATTCTACATTCGACACACCCACAAAAACGGCGTGTTTCGACGTGTTTCAACGTGTTTCTGACGTCCCCAGGGCCCGCAGACATCCACCATCATCATGATTTCAAGCGGGCGGATCATCGTTAGGTATAATTAAGATTTTAGCGCAGAAAACCAACTGGTATGGAGGAACTCCGTCTGTTGGGCCTGACAGTGGAACTGGAGCATTCCAGCTATCGTGATTTTTCTGGGTTCGGTGGGGTCTAATTCGGAATACAGCGAGGAAACGCTTCAGAGCGCGTTTTCTCGACAAATCGATGGTGAATCCCGAACGATGGCGGCAGAATGCACCTGCGAAATATCCTCGGAAAAATGTCTGTTGCCAAGCGCGAGCCTGCATCCTTGCGGGTGAACGACGTTAGACCGGCAAGTCGAGTTGTGAAAGCAGAACCATGCCGGCGGTATCCAAGGCCAATATAGGACGGTTTCCCAGGATGCGAGTTCTAAAGGACGCGGTGACATTCAAGCAGATCTCTAATTTATTCTGGCCTTGAACATAACAGCACTTGTGAAGTGTGCAGATGGGAAAACTGGGAAAAAGGTAATAAAGGAAACATTGTAACAAAGGCTTTCAAAATAAGAAAAAAAACGTATTTTCTAATATCCCACATCACGCCAGAGATGTCCCAGTTTGGGGTCTAACAGCGCCACTGAAGCAAAAGCCGGTTTTAAATGACAGTCACAGAAGCGCTCAGAGACGACAGGTTCACAGACCACTGCTTCCAGAAAAATCTGATTCTGACGTCCTCCGTTAGAGCCTCAGGAATATATACATACTGCTCTTCAGGCCATTCAGAAAGCAGGATGTCAGTCCTTCACAAACCACCGACATGATCTGAGTTTTAAGTCACTTCAGCTAGGGCTGAGGGCTGAGGGTGTAGCCCGGAGAGTGAGAGACTTATAGGAGTGAGCCTAATACTTTACCTTCTCCACCTGTGTGTGTTTCAGTCTCCACAAGGTCAAAGATTTCATAAGACAGGTCTGGCTCATCACATTAACATTTGGGGCACGGAAGTAAAGTTTCCTAATCAAACTCAACAGAAACAGCGCAATCGCACCCACAGTCTCTTCTTAAAGTTTTACTCCTTCTTTTGACAGGCACTGTGGTGACAGCACTTATGCCAGAACCAGTTAGCCTCCGATTACAGCTCCCTGATATCTGTTGTCAGTTTTCCTTATTAATCTGCAAAAGCAGAAGCCGAAGACTGATCATCCAGAAACTGCAAAGGACATCTGAGGAAAGCAGCTCTAAGAAGCAGACTTTGTGTGATGTGAGTAAAACGCGTGACCAATTTCAGCCATTACAGAGAAGCAGAAGTGGCAGTCTTGGGGCTTTTCTGGCGCTAGTTACGCTTATCTTTACAGCCTTTATGATCTACAGTATGCCTTGTGCCTAAATAGGCAACACATCGACATTAATAAATTGTTATGTCAATAAATGTTAATAGATTCAGGGAAAGGCTTTACTTAGAATTTTCACAATGCATTTCAATGCAATCAACCATGCATGCATAAGCATAAATAAAGTATGCATGTCTTATTTAAGGTTTTACAAACATTTTACACAGGGCATGCCTCATTAATGAAGGTTCGGGAAAGGCAGAAGGAGCTTGATTGCATGGTATTTCTCACTTCCTGGATGAGCTGGTCTTGCCTATGATTATGTTACAGGGCTGGAAGTTCAGTGACATCATCACCGCAAGTCTTTCACTCTGCTAAGCCTTCTGGGAGATGGTTGGTACTCTTCTGCAGTTAGACGTCTTACTGGGGAAAAATGACCTACATTTACATCTGCTTTATCAAACACTTGATGACTCTTGATGACTAACTTTTTTCCTGTTCTGAACCTCAAACTTCATCAAACTGCTCAGCATTAAAAGACCTGGTATTCCTCTGGCCCACAAGTCAAGACTTGTGATATAAATCTCATTACTGCTCACAGAATTAATCAGCAATTTTGGTGGATCGAGCTGAATAGGAGGATAACAAACCTCCCCCCCCCCCCCCAAAAGAGTCAGGGATTGCTCTAAAACGTTGACTCCATTGGGGAAATGCTCAGAACAGCAGGGACCTACATTTTCCAAGGTGCCAGCCAAACAAATGATGCAGTGTCAATACGGATTCGGACTGCGGCAAGAACACTGGATGCTGCTAGGCCTCAAAGGATCGCATACGTAAGCAGTCTGTACTGAATTTCATTAGAAGCCTACTACTCAACCGTTAATACAGTACATACTGTATGCATTAATGAGAACAGTATGCATGCACTCAGACACACTACAGTTGCCATCTTGCATATTACCTGATCTGGATATTTACATACTAATGACATAGCTTGCTCCTGTTAAAAACTTTTTAACAAATAAAATACATATTTGTAACAGCTTATTATTTTATAGTTAAATTCATACAGAGATGGTATCTCCTATTGACAAAAGTTTCTGAGAAAGCAAAATTCTTCATCTTCATCTCTGGTTGCAGCTCCACTGGTCTTGTGGAATAGCGTAGCGTCCATTGGATGCACAATTGGGAATTTTGCAGAATGTAGTATGTCATCCGGGTACCATTCACCTGCTGTCTCATCCATACTGAGGACTAGGACATACTGCTCACATTGCATACTATATTTCGTGTACTACATAGCAAACAAGTATGCGATTTTGGACACATTCTCAGTCTGTGTTACCACATTCACTGGCCATGTGCAGATTCCTGGATGAGATATGTTCACCTCAGTCGCTAATCGGAAAATCACTTCAGTACTAGTTGATTAAACAAAGACACGGAGGCTCGAAACACTGAATCAGGATTTTTGTTTACATATTAATGGTTGTGGCTTAAAGAAAAGCCAGTGTGCTGGTCCTTCGCAGTCCACCATGCGGCTCAGTAATTACTTTTTGAAGTTTTGTATTTTTACCCGAGTGTCTGCTTTTCAAAATGGACACGTCAAGTTTGTCACTGAGCTCAAGGCTGGCTTCCCTTCAAAGAGCCAGGCAAACAAAGCCCCCATTTTGCCTCCAAAGTTATTTTCAGATCAAACACCTTCAGAGCTCCTGGGAACCAATCATGCTGAAAAGAACAAATGTGCTTGACTCCCACTCTCTCGCGAGGTTGCGATGCCATCGTGGAGGCTGGCCCCAGGTTGGCGTCTGGAGGGCTGGAGTTCTCATTAAGGGGCTGACGAAGACTGTAACCCTCCCACCTCTAAAGTCCACCGGGGAGGGGGGGGGGGGGGCTAGATTTCCAGGAGTCGTGAGAGGAAGGGAGGGCCGATCGCCACTTCTCAAGACTCCTCGCAGGCTAACGTGCGTGGAGACGCGTGAAGGTACGCCACCGGCATATTGGGAAGCCGTCGCTTAATGTGAGCATATTACATCTTCCCATTTGGCCCTGGCACTCATCAGAAGTGGCTGGGACTGGGGGCTGTTAGCAGGGATGAAATTAATGTATAATCACAGGCATTGCTTTGATCCTGTGGCGCCCCCTCCAGGTATGGAATAGCTAGCCTGCATTTGTCAGGGAATTATGGTAGATTACAATTATTTCTTTTTCTATTCTTTTTCTATGAGCTTTTCTATTTCCTTTTGGGAGTAACCATAGCGATGCTTTATGATGGCTGTGACAAAGACACACCGTGAAATACACCAGGACATGACCGGCTGTTTGCTTACCGTATGCTGCATCCCGGGGCACTCATTTCAACGTTGGGGAGCCTTATTGCAACCCCATAAAAATGATTTACAGTTAGAATTTTAACTCTCCTCATCGGTGCTCATGCAGGCTGTTTCTCTCGAAGGACAGGAACCCGCCCATCTTTAAAAGGAGGAGCAGGATCGAGACGACTGGCCATTCATCCTGCTTAGCCGAGCACCACAAACGGTAAGTATGATGTCACGATGTCCTAATCGATGCTGCCATGCTGGCAGACCCGAATCCAAGCTGCTGCGTGCCTGTTCAGTTCCATTCTCCTCTCTCCTATCGTTCCTGTCGCGCTGAGCCCCGCCCACATTTAAAGAAACGAAACACCGCAACGCCCCTGGCACGCGCCCCAGGAATCCGCAAACCATCGGTGCCTAGACCTTTGTGCCGCTGTCATCAACACCGGGGTGCAGTAATCTGCTGCGGGGGTGTGCTACGCCCCGCCAGGGCCCACGAAGCTCCGCAGCACGAAGGGTGCATGCTGCGCCGCCACATGCATGCATGCGCTTGGCTACAAAGAGAGCGCCTGCAGCTTCGCAGTCAGCACACGGGGTGGATTTAACTTCCACTTAGGAACCAAAACAAAAATGGGAATCGAGAGCTGACGACGTTTGCAGCTGCCTCCACAATATTTTGATTACCCTGTCCTGCCCCTTGGAATTCACTGATCAGGAGGGCACTCCTGGGGCAGTGGAGATAGAGCAGGAGGGCAGGGTAGGGGGGATTTAGGGGGGGCAGAATGCCACAGACAGCTGGGTGATGGAGAGATCAAACAATACACACATGGCCTGCCGTGCCTGGGCATCTCTTTGTAGGGGGCCACCGCTTCCTGTCCTGCAGTCATCCCATGCTGTAGAGACACGGTCCTCCCCTTTAAGGCCAAGGCACGTTGCTCCACAGAGGCCACAAAGCAGGCAAAAGCATGGTTTCAAAATCCCATAAGCATACAAGACAGTTAAAGAATCACTTGAAATTTTCTTTTACAACAGATTCCAAGCCCCTGGCAACGACTCTGTATCGACATCCACGTGGCACGACGAGCACCGCGAAGCCATGACATAGGAGGAGGACGTGCAGTGAAAGTGGCGACGACTCGTCCGCGTCGTCACTCCCAGCCACTCCTCTTCACTGGCCACGCCCCCCCCCCCCCCCCCCCCCCCCCATCGCTTCCATCAACGGCTGACATGTTGAAAGACGCAGGGGGAGAATCTTAGAGCCCCAAACTGCCTCCGGGACTACTTTGATGTTTATCATTCAGTTTTTCAAAGCTTGTTACAGAAAATTGGCTTATCGTGAGCAACCCTCCCCCCCAATTTCAATGCAAATATCCACGGATGAAACTTCCACGAACCTCTGCACTGGGATACTGGGTTCAGGTCATGGCGCCGAAAAGCTATTTTTTAGAGAATAGCTCAGAAAATTCCAGAAATAATATCTGTGTGAAGGGAAAAAAAATCAAGAAACAAGACCTTTCAGCGGAGATAAGATAGCTAATTTTCTACACTGCAACAAACATGTGGCCAAGTAGCTAAGGGTCGATTATCTCAAGTGTACCCAATGAATTACTGACCACCCCACTATCATATTTTCAACCAGACAGGCTCTGGGCCTGTGTTTTAGTGCCGGACAGCTGTCCAGCTCATGAATCAGAGCCCGCCCTTTGCGCCGAGGCCAACCTTGCGTCCGATTTATGTCCGACGATTCTTCCTCCCAAAAGAGTCACCCGCTCAGACTGCTAATCGATAGCGGCCAGTCAGGAGATTTCCGATGAAATAATTCCACGGGAACAATTAGGGTACCCACCGAAACGAAGAAAGACACTGACCCACCTTCCCGGTCCATTGTGGCTTCCTTATAACGAGGACCGGCACTTAACTTCTTGACAAGTGATATTCCCAGTAGGGTGAAGGCAGCAAAAATGCATGGCAGGAAATGAAAGGGAAAGGGGAAAAAGAAGAGCAGATTGAGTTCCTTTGATCTGACTTGTTTCCTAGCTGTGCAGCCACGCGTTCACGTTTGGTATGTTACAAGGGTCCCATAATTAGTTGGGTTTGGATGATGCTACATTGGCCAAATGCCCCTCGCTGATTCCAATTAAACTGGCTAAAGAACTGGCGAGGGCCATTGTTGCCAACCTAATCATTTCCATGGCGGAGGATTATCTCACAGCGCACAGGCTTCCGCACGTGCCCGCCCTCGGCCGCTTCCAGGTTCCTCTGCTCCCAGTCCACCGTACCGAGCCCACGCTGCACCTGCTGTGAAATCATCACGTCTACATAACAATGTTCGCTGGCATCGGGAGGGGGCGAAACAAAAAAAAAAGGGAAAAACATTCTCCCGCTCTCGAGCATCTCTCTGGCGAGAGACAGCGAGCAGGAACTGTCAAACTGGGGGCATCAAAAGGGGATGGGGGGGTTAGGGTGGCTGGACAAAAGCCCCTCTCTTGTTCCCTGTGGTCCCTCTGACCCACAACATTAGATGAGGCAAGAAACGGATGCACTTGCCACAGGTGCATCTAAAGCGGGGGGGGGGGCTGATCCATGGAAAACCGGTGTGGGGGCGGGTTTTTGGTATGGCCTCCCAATCAGCCAATAACGTTTGGTCCCCAGGACTGGAGCTGAGAACCACTGCTTTATTATTGGCTAACTGCACCGGCCCTTCATGGAACATCTGATCTAAAGCTTCAGCAACCAGAGGAGTGACTGGTCCACCAAGCTAATTCGCAAGCGTGACACAGATAATGCAGAATTAGCATACTGAAATGCATTATTAGCTACATGCTACATTGCTCAAATCTATAATACGATATTCCTGGGCCGTGTTGTGGGTTGGAAAGGTTAAACTGGTTTTTAAGACATACTGCCTTACTAATAGACAAGTGATTATTGACTCTTAAGTTCACATGAAGTGATTAAATATGTAGAAGAAGAGCAATATAATGACACCCATTCCAGCTGGCAACATTCCAAAGTTCTCCTTGAACGTCTGGGATACAGGGGTCACTCATCACCTCAAATCTTGGACCAATCGACAGCTCATAAACTCTTGACGGTTCGTAAAACCTGAATGATATGAAGTTCGTATTCTGTTGGTTTAATCTGCGCTCTTAGCTATGTCCGTACTCTAGTGATCAAGGAATACAGTCCTGCGTTGTTTAGCGATGGAGATAAGTTCTGAGAGATGCGTCCTTAGCCAATTCCGTCATTGTGCGAACCGCATAGACCAGTGGGTCTCCAACTCCGGTCCTGGAGAGCTACCATCCAGTCGGTTTTCTATCCTACCCGGCTTCTGATGAGCCACACCTGTTCTCAGGTAAATACCAGGAACAGGTGTGGTTCGTCAGAAGCCAAGTGGGACAGAAAACCTACTGGATAGCAGCTCTCTAGGACCGGAGTTGGAGACCCCTGCCGTAGACTGGACTTACACAAACCTAGATGGTGTAGCCTTCTACAAGCCAAAGCTATACGGCGTAGCCTAAATAATGATTACACAGTACAATATAGTAAATACATAAAGCAGTAACATGTTTTGTTTTTGTTAACATTATTAAGTATTATGCATTGTACATGACTGCATGTGCTATACTTTTATACGACTGGCAGCGCAGTAGATATGTATGCCCTACCACCACCACAAACACGCGAGTAACGCTTTCCGCTACGACGGCTAACACGTCACTAGGCGATAGGAATTTCTGAGCTCCATTATAGCCTGGATGGGACCACGGTGGTATACGCAGTCCGTCGTTAACTGAAACGTCGCCATGGGCCGCGTGACTGTGGTGCCCATGGGACACGATCCTCTCCATCATCTCCTCCGTATCCCTTCATTCAGAAAGGCAGCGTCGCGGAACCTGTTTATGGCATAGGTGGGGGCGGTGCGAGGTGGGGGCATCTTGACTGCAGCTGCTCGGACCCCTAGGATGCTGCACATCCAGCAGGTCCTTATTCACCGTGTCACATGACTCCGAAGAGGCGCTTGAGAGAAAAAAAAATCGTAATGGGTGCCGCCGATGCCTCATGGAGACAACATGTCCTTTGCTGCAGACCCACTGCTGTCTTCAGATCAAAGCAGGTAAGTACCCATAATATCCCTGGATATACAGATACAGATAAATGTAAGTACAGCATGAGCTCCCACGGCGATAGTAATCTTTGGTTCTAACGGGTATTTCATGTGGAGATACATAATTTGATCACCATTATTCATCAAATGCTTCACATGAGAAGCTCCGTAAACCCATAAAAGAGTACAGCAAATCCTCTTGTGCCCCCATTGTAGAAGGAATATGGGGTAAAGATCGGAACATGGATGAATGCAAACAGCCAAACGAGAGTGTCGGCTATTTCATCCACATTTTCCTTTTTTTTTTTTCCAACTCAGATTTTAGTTCTTATTGACTGACAATGAAAAAAAAAAGAATTTATTTCTTCTCAATGCATAGATTGCTTTGATATTTTGAGATTGTTCAACAGAAATTACAGCTGAAGCAGGAAATTACCCTGGTAGCTGACAATAATCGAGGCCATCAACACAAGGATTGCTCGTGCTAGACGCCTTGCTGTACATGGCTGCTTTCAGAAAAATATTTTTTAAGAAGTTAATTTAATGCAACCCAGTTTGCACTGAGCATTCCTTAACTTGACTTAGGGATAAACGTGTCATTTCATGTAGGATTTATCAACAGGAACTCAAGACTTCACCAATATGCCTGATGGATGGGTATGGGCCTGGAACATGAGGAACTTTAAAATTTCAGTGCTGATTTCCAAATAGGGAACAAGCAAAGTATAAATATAAACTTGAATATTTCATATTTAAAGCACACATTTCACCTAACTGCATGTCTTTAGATTGCAAAAAATTATTAGAATACCTGAAGGAAACTTGTACAACATGTGGCGAGGTGTGAAGTGACCAGAGCACCACCATGCTGCCCTCTATTTGCAAATCATGTGACCATGAGACAATGTGACCTCCCAGCCCCAGCGGTATGAAGCGACCACACCGCTACCACGCTGTCCTCTCTTTGGAAATCATGTGACCATGAGACCATGTGACCTCCCAGCCCCAGCGGTATGAAGCGACCACACCGCTGTCCTCTCTTTGCAAAATTTGTCCAAATCACAACCAGAGGCCTTTTTTTCCTCTTTGAACTTTTTAAGAAAAAATAAACTCTAAAAAAAAAAATCCACAAAAGAAACTTTTGTTTCCACAACTGAGCTGCCAAAGTAAACAAACAGTTTACACAAAACTTTAAGAGTGACACACAAGACGAGCTCTCTTCATTATCCCGCATACTGACTGATGCAATGCAGGGCCCTTTGAAATTCCAAGACAGGGAACAATGCATTCTCCCACAGCCTTATTCTGTCACGACGAGAGCTGTCCCGGCGTTTCTGAAAAGCAAACTGAATTCATCTGACACCTCTCCCATTGATGAAAGACAACAAAGGTAATTTGCGACACAAAGCCTGTGCACAATTTCTCAGGATGTGAAACCTTCTCAAAGCCAAAAAAATGAGTTTGGGGGGTAAAACAAAGGACAATATAAATGATTCTTTTTGGGTAGGGGAATAATTTATAGCACAGGTAAAATGAAGGAAAAAGAAATATAATTTCCCTATATATCAAAACTGTAATTTAATTTTTTTTCTTTAATTGTCAGTATGTCCACAGAAGTACTGGTGTGAACCGGGTACCAGAAATAAAACACAGATCTGTTTTATACCAGAGATGGCGCTGTGGCAGATGTGTTCATGATGAGTGAGACATTGACACCGCCCCCTTCCCTGCGTGGTTTTCAGCCAATGAGGGTGCTGCGTTCGCAGCTGTGCGGGGACGACGGCAGACACGCGCTCCCCACGTGAATCTGCAAATTTTCTTCGAGGGAAAAAAATAAAAAGAAATGAAAATAATAACTAACGGCAGCGTGAAAAAAATATGCTCCCAGGTGGCTGTTAGCGCGTTACTCTGCCCTCTTTGAATCTCTGCATCAGGGCCCTTTTTTTTTTTAAGATCCCCGTTTTGGGCTCGTTCCAGGAAACAAGGCAGGTGGCGCTCAGTCTTCCGACTCACAGATCTACTCATTTGTTCCCTTTTTCACGGAGCGAGTCACATGGCTCCTCTGGGAACAGCCCACTGCGACCGCGAGAAAGGGCCGGATCTCTCATCGCCGGAACCCGGTGCCGTACCGATGGCTGAAGGATCCGCAGGCAAAGATTCATGCTTGTTCCTAGCAGACAGGGCAGCCTGGCTGAATTAAACACCCCCCCCAGCCCTCAGAAATTATGTAAACTGTTTAAGCATTGCTTACCCATATAAATCATATCCTTCCTATCAAAAGCTATTATAAAAATATATGGGATGACTCTGCCACACTAAATTTAACCAGGCCCGGGCCCCATATTTGTATTTTCCCCAAAACAAAGTGGTCACCCCTCAGAATAAGATGCCGTTATTCTTACACTTGAGCTGAAATATACTTTTATTACACCTTAAATATTTTGCTGCCAGACCTTTTTGCAATTAAGACAGATTACAGCATGTTTTATGTTGATTATAAATGACATATGCATTATGCATGAGTCCGAGAATAGTTGGAGGATAGTCGTATAGTCATAAATATATGCACAGCAACTGCATTAAACCACTAGGCAGGGTCAGGGTGAGACTGGAGTCTATACCAGGAAGAATACGGTACAGGACAAAGGAACTGGCATCCCCTATTACGGGATGCCAATCTATCACAGGGCTCACATGATGATGAATTTATGACCAATTTACCTACAATCATAGATAACACTGTCCAGGACAGGTAAGTAAGACTAAACTGTTAGCTTCATCTAAATAATTATTTTACAGTACATTGTTGGGGAGACATTGTTTCACTGTGGCACTACAAATAATGTAAATATGATAATTAACAAGTAAATTCAACTGAAGACACACCCAAAGCTGGAGTTGCATAATTCCATTAGGTACGACGGATGCACCTACAGCTGTCGACCAAACTGGAAGCAGAAGATATCATGTGCAAACGTGAATGTTTTGCTTCCTTTTAACACGCAAACTGTCACCTCGGTCATGTAGCAAAGTGGGCTTTTCCTGTTCAGCAGAGACGCAGTATGTAATGGCGAGAAGAGCTAATTATGCTAATTATATGCATGGCCTTCGACACATTAAGATGTCTGATGAGGTCCCCCCCCAGGTGTTACAGGATTTTCAGGATCTTTGGATGGAAACACTGTGGTATCTCAACAGTCTCCAGATGCACCATCCTACACACTCTCAGGTATCTCATTCGGGTTGGTGTGCATCCTCTGTACCTTTAAAACCCCCCCTGCTCCTCCCCTCCCCTTTGAAATGGTCACACCCTCATTTACATAATGAGTGGAGACACATTGCAGGTGGGCGGGATCGATGAATGAACTCCCGGCTATTGGTGCCAACCCATCGACTGGCACGGGAGGAGAAACAGCTGAGGCACCCAGCTGTAGGGGCCCCCAGCTCTTTGCCTGGGATGGGGGAGGATGGAGCTCATCAACTTCCCCATTGCGCCACATGAAAATGGAGTGTAGCCAACCAGGAACCTACCACATTCTATCTATAAAACAGGAACAAACAAACAAAAAAAAAAGATGACAAAAAATACTACTAGTAAACAAAACATTTTCTGGTTGACTAATATAAAATAGAAGCGATTAAAATGTATTTGTGTTCACCTCAGCGTGACAGCATGTGAAACACAAGACCTAAATATGTCAGGCAGCTGAGGCGGGCTCTGCCGAAGTGTTAAAGTAGGTGAGAATATCAGCATGCTGACTTTCCTCGCCGATTCCGAAGCGATCGGCCGACGGAGCTGCGGCCTCGTGGCCCTGTCACCTGGAAATTCTGGTGTTTGAAAGATGGGGTCAAAAAAAAAAGAATAAATGGCATGCGATTGTAAGAGGATATATAAACGAAAGACAGTGTGAGAGAGAAATGAATGTCTTCATCTCATCAGGTAGAATGACGCACCGGTGGAGACTGAACAGGAGGAGGATATGAATCCCCTGGAGAGGGTGTGGGAGGTACCTACTCCTTCCGTATCAACGACCCCACACCACGCTCAGACTCATCCGCATTGCTAAGCAAACGTGGGCTAAAGACTCCTTTAAATCACCGATTTCTTACTTAATCGCCTTGGGACACAATTAGTATAATTAATGATTAATACATCTATTGTTAAAAATGTTTGCTTTTACTATGCAAGAAAGTATCTCATTAAAGGTAACAGTGCATATTTATTTATGAATAAAATCACACCTTCTTTAAAGAACGTCTTTACAGTAAGCCCAATCCCCAGCTGTTTAGATTTTACTTAATGTTTAAGATAATGGAGGGCTATGACGGGCCATAAATGAATCCCGTTTTTTAAGCTAGATGGCTACAAAGCTATAGACTCACCCACCAGCCGGGGTCCTTCCTACAGCAGCACAGGGTAATTTCATCTTATCGAAGCCACAGCATGAAAAATAAAAAGCCGCAGACTCTTTATCTCCCGGGAGGCTACGCACCCCATTCACCGCGCCCCGCAACCCCCACACACAAAGCCCAAAAGGGAGTCAACGTGAGTGATTTGAAATTGCTTCTTTGAATGAACTTTGCAAACGTCACTTTTCTTGAGGTCACATGCACCAGGCCCCCGTCGGTACAAAAGGTCAATTCCAGTTTTGGAACCTGTCCACCTCCTTATCCATCCTACCACCCCACCCCCCCATTCCACATTGTCCTTCTCAGTTGCAGCTGAGCTGGTTGGATGTAACAGGCTACACTAGGAAGGGAATAAGAACAGAACCACTTACATCCAATTTAATTTGCCTGTTTTCACAAGGAGCATTTAATTTAGAATATAGGATCCACAGGCAAAAGGAGCCATCTGCGCTTTTGAAGTGAGTAACACAATTTGAGGTGGGTCTCCAACTGCGAACCACAGCCTTTCAGTCAGGATTCTCGGGATACAACCTCAGTCTTGCTCCCATAACACCAGGTCAATGCCATTTATAGTGCTGTATAACCTTCCCCTGCAATACATTAAGTTATATGAGAGTAATCGGAAGTAGAACAGAGTACCAATTCCTTTAGCGAATTAATACTTTCTGTATAGTTAAGGGGGGAAAAATTACCTTTGTGAGTATGGAAGAACAACTCTGAAAAAAACTCAAAAAAATCCTTTTGTGCCCAGAAAGAACACAGACTCTCTCAGTTCTCTTGTGGGATGCTGAAAAAAGCATTTTGTTTTTACCCATTTCCCTTCTATGGCTTTGTTTAAATGACTCATGGTTCTTCGGGTTCATTAAACCAAGCAGAGGTGCTGTCCTTAGCGCTGCTGTTCTTGCCGGTCCTGTCAGATAAGGGTTACGCTATTGGCACGCATGAGTTTATAATAAGGCCGATAAAGCAGCGCGGCAACGCAACGGGACAAAAGAGCACGCCACAGCGACTACATGAAGGAGCGCACAAAAAGGACCCCTTTGGGGAAAACAGGGACCACAAAATGTACAAGGCCCTCAAACACAAAGAAACACCATTTAAGCCAGCAGGAACCTTCAGCACAGGGCTTGGCTCCACCATGTTCTCCACCCCATTCCTGTCTCCCCGCCACCCAGATGACTCACTGTGGCTAACGAGGGTCAGCTGCATTTTGTTCACCTGTAGGCCTCGATTTGGAGGACTCTATGCTAAAAATACTATTAGTGACAAACAGGTCCAATGAGCTTAAACAACAACCAATACCATTCCATGATGGTTGACTAGCATTTATTCTTTCACTTGTAATTTATTTCTCTCCTCTCCGGGGCAAAGGAAGTAAGAATAATGGGCTCGCACTAAGTGGGTTATGCTGTACCGTACAAAGAAACACTACCGTCAGGTGCTTAGCTAATTTACCGTGTTCGGGATGCCGAGGGGAGCATTACAACAGGGAAAGGAGTCGGTAGGATTCTGCTCTACATTTCAAAATTATTAATATTTTATGAAAATACAGTGTCACCATTTCAGTGGAAGTGTTTTGACAACAAATTAATGTTGTGTGGAGAGTAACAACATAATTACGCCTAGTCATAGATGGCTCTTTTTAAACGTGCGTTCTTTTATTTAATAGCGTTTTATTGTTTCCAAAACCACTTTTTAGTTGTGAATTTTCCACATGCGTATACATTTCGTTCAGCTGGAGAATACATCCACCCTTGAGCAACAGATAAGCAATTCCGGCTCCCTGGGAGACCCGCTCAAAACAAGAGCGATTAAGGCTGTTCTTTCCCTTAACGAGCCTTAATCCAGACATGCCTTTATTCCGGTTGATTTTTCTTGCTCCCGCGCCAGCACGCTCACTGCGAGGCGTTTTCCTGGCACCACTCTTTGCGCGCGCGGAGATCTCCCACGACGTCGTGCCACAACAGCGGGCCTTGCCACTGGTTCGGGCGCCTCGCCATCGACATCGGTGGTTGAGTCCTTCCATGCAGAAAGATGGATGACTCACAAAGGGTACCCTTCAAAGCCCCACCGAGAATCAGGGAGGGAAAGCTCAGGTTGCCGTGGATATGATGGATTTTTCATTTTGATAACTTAACATCACTATCTGCTGTCTGAATGCCCTCTGTCTGGGATATCTGAGGTTGGATTTTTCGAAACATACCTGAGCATGATGCATTTATGCTTTCCATAACTTGCGAACAGTGGAGAGATGTTTGTTATTTAAATTATTGACTGTGTAACTGTCAAGTGTAAGACGGAGCGATGTTAACCTCAAGGCTTGATATTTAGAAAGCTCACGCTCTCCCAGTTCTTCTGCTCAGGACGGCGTGACATTCATTACTGGTCTTCTTCTTTACGTGTCTCTTACGCAGGCTAACCCAGCACGGCATATCAACATCAACAAGGTCGTCAACAACACGGGAGGCCACCTCATGTGATATTAAGCTGTTAATTTTTCAGACTTTGCTATTTTCCCACTCGGGGTGGGGTGGAGGTGGGGGATGGCGGCAAAGTCTCAAAGGCGCGATGACACATACTCGGAGACATGCCGTCTGACCGTAATACCTACCATAAGGTCACCTGTATCACGTCGTAGGCAGTAACATGAGGTACCCCGCTGAATTTCAATGCCAACCATCACCCTGCACTTTAATTTATATTTTTCCACATAAAACAAGGGTCTGCCACATAATAAAAAATGATTACAGGTGTCATAAAATGTTTGCTAGCTCTCCGTAGGAGAAAGACAGCATTTCAGGGGTTTATTTCACAACTGTTGTCCTAACTAGAACTGCACCTGCAGTCTACGATGCATTTAACAAGCGGCGCTGAACTGCTTACAGAGGCGATAGCCAACTTGTGACAAGACCTAACCTTTTTTTTCTGGCACGAAGCACAAACCACCTCGGGTGAGTCACACCTCCGCACGCCATAGGCTGCATGAAAACAGGTCTGATTCTACTAATCGGGTTTCTACTGTTGCACAAGCCCTAAACATCTCCCCATAGATGTCAACCTAACCACGGGGAAAACAGCGAGTTGGGTGACGGAAAACTTGTACATTTCTGTAAAACCGTCAGCCATGAAAATGCACTCCTTACGCTCATATATTTTGCGTTTTCACTATTATTATTGCTACAGAATAACACTTACAGTTAAACAGACACTGAAAAAGCATCAGTCCGACCAATAATGTCAGTAACTGTAATCCAAAATCTATATTTTACTACCTTGGGTCACCCTGAAAAATTTGTTTATAACCTGGAAATGAATGCTGGGGGGCTAAAGAGGATATCATATATTTTTTATGTGTATTCAGGTAAGCCTTCGCAGTAGGTAATATCTGTCACTGGAGTAAACTCTTTTGTTGGTTTTAACCACATTACAATAGTTCTACGGGTACCTGTGACCTGCCGACACCCCCTCTCTGTAGGTAGTGCTGTCTAGACTGAGAAAGACAAAACATGGTCTTTCTTACCTCACCTACTGTGGCCACTGCAGCTCTGACCGTCTACTGCTCTCCACACGTTCTGGTGCAGAAAGCCCTTTTCCATTAGAAGCCTCCTGAACATCCTGAATCTTAATGGGTTTTAATGCGCTCATCAAAGGTGACCTTTTTGTTAAGGGGGGGGGGGGCAATGCAATGACACTGCAGAAAGGCACTTTAATCCAGCCCATTAGAAAGGCCACTAAAGAGGAACTCTGGAAAGTCCTGGTAAGTCTCCAACACGGCCCCCCCCCCCCCCCCCCCC
>JAODLC010000106.1:1208333-1242024 GCA_026781145.1 Hippopotamyrus pictus
CCCCGCCCCGCCACACAGCAGCAAAACCCCACCCCTTAGCGCTGCTGCATTCCATGTACCATTGTCTGACATCCAACACGTGAGACAATTCGTTTAGCGGCGCCCGGAGCAAAAAATGCGAGGGGCGAACGAGGGCCCTAGAGGTCCCCCACACAGAACCTCGTTATTTATGACAGGGGGTGCCGTCGCTCCCTAACTCTGATAAATACGCCCCCGCGGGTGCGCGGGGGACTTGAAGCGCCGCCAGGCAACCAGCAGATGGAAAGTGTCATTGCAGAATGGATGACGCCAGTAAACAGCACTAAGGCGCAACCGCCTGTCAGGGGAGGGCAAAGTATTGCACTGTACGCGGATGGGGGGGGGCGGTGGGATTTCACCAATTTCTGCTGTCGAACTCGCACAAGCTTTGACACAACAATAGTAATTAGGGTGATGATCATTCACAGTTGCCATGGTTATTACTACAAAAACAAGCAACCAGAGTAAGTAATATCTGACAAGTGGGAGAAGTTCCATATAAAGCCACTTTCACTATTTTTGTGGTATTTTCTTAGGTAACCCTCTGTAAAACACTGCTTGCCAATAACAGGAAGGTTGTTTTTTTTTTGCTTGCTGCATTTTCTATATATTTCAACTTTTCAACTTGTAAAATGAAAACTATGTAGAAAAATACAGGAAAAATAAATGTGGGGAAAAAACCCAGACAAAACCTACCAAAAACTGGATAGCATTTTAAAATGGTGTTACCCAGAGTGCGGATATTTGTACCGACTGTACCTAATACAATCCATGTTTTTCTGCATAATTTGCATAATTATAATTTAACACACTCCATTCTTTTACCAAGAAGTCACATTTACATTAAATTTCAGGTTATTTTCGATGTATTAAAACACATGCAACCTGAATGATACAAATATTTCAGAATATTACATTTGGGCCTCAATTTGGTCAAAAGGTTAAACAGGAAATTGTAATTTGATTACAGATTAAATGAGATTGCAGTTTCTCTTTAAAAATGTCATGTAACCAAATGCAGATTGAGGGAATATCGATGTCGTTATTTAATGTAGCTATAAAACCACACATAATTGTTGTGTCAAAAAAAATGTGAACAGAGCTAATTTAGCGGAATGGAGTTGTAGCTGCGTTTAAAAATCATGGCACACAGCACTTTCTTTACATTTGGGAGAAATCTGTCTTTTTTTCACCCTGTGGTGTCACAAGGTTGTTGGGTAAACCAAGTCCGCATTCTAACCCAACACCAAGGCTGCCTCACTTTTGGGCCTGCATCCAGCACCCCAGCCCAGGAATGGCCTGGGATGGCATCAAGTGAGAGAGACACGGTCCGACTTGTGAGCTCACGGCCCCGGGGCTGATGTCGGTATCGGCGATTGGCTGACTGTGAACACTAAGCTAGAGGGGCCTTCCAAATGATGAGCAATAAAACTCCATCATTAGCCTCGAAGGCTTGCTCTGCTGAGGGAATCACATAAATGTTATTCAGTTTCATTTGCTAAATTGAGGCTAATCTCACTTTGAATAAAAGATTGGGCAGCCGTATTTCTTACTACTGCCTGCAAGCAGCGGTAACAAATGAAACAGACGCAGGCTTCAGAGCGGGCTCATTTTTTATTAAAAATTAAGGTAACAACCTTGTCTGTTGTCTGTCTACTGTTGAAAATGAAAAGGGAGTATCAGGATCATGCCGCTGTGATCACTGAAAAATTAATGCGATAAACCGTGTTCAAGCACCGTGCGCTAATCCAGCACTTTGGCGCCCCCTCTGGCCGGATGCCACGCTTATAGACACTAGCTTAAGTACGCCTGTCGAAACATGGCCCAGGAAAGCCCAAGTGCTCTCTTCATCGGTTTTACCCAGCCTTTTGATCTGTGTGATGGGCTCTGTTCACGACTCAGTCTGAGCTGGGAGTTGATTTATTTATGTGTGTTTACCCATGGAGAGCCACAGTGGTCAGAATAGCTAATGAAAATCTATGTTTGGAGTTGGGGGGGGGGACCTCCTGTGCACTTAAATATTTATGAATCAAATTGTTATTCATCTCTGAACCACAGAGAGATGGGGCTAAGGTGTGCCAAATGATTTCCCTCTGCCTAGATACCTCTCATCACAAAACCCCTACATTCCTAATGATGGTCAGTTGTTACACTTTCCAACTCCCTGATAAGTTCATTTTTTTAACACCAATTCTGGTCCTCGTATCGCATTTAATTACACTGAAAACATCAGCATAAGCAGCGATGTGGCGCTGCATTCAGGAAACCACTTTGATCTTGGAGATGGGCCGATCCACGTTGCCACATTCCCCCCCACTCGCGGCTGATTGAAATAGGTTTTCCTCGCAGATCTCAGCGGCATCCGAGTACAGATGAATTATCATTAAATTATCATCTCTACTTTTGGCGACAGCAGGAAATCTATACATAAACGAAAAGCGATGGCATGAAAATATTAGCCCTCAGGAGGCTGAACTCAGAACGCAATTCGTTTCTTGATGGGGGGAATTGTACTGGATGCCATTTTTCGGTTGTAGTACACCCCCACCCCCCATCCCTATTTTTGGAGAGATGGCGGTGAACGAATGCACCAAGATGGATAACCTATCAATGATGAATAAGCTATCAACGATCGATAAGCTATCAGCACATGCTCAACAAAAAGGCCATTTAGTAATGAGAATTACTAGATAACGAGATTACGGTCTGCCACTGCCTGCCTTAATGAATCAACTGATCACCCTAGGAAGGAAAAGCCTCCAATTCAGTAACTATGACCTATATTTATATAATTTGCACAGATTTCGTACAAGATTGTTTAGATGACACCACGAGTAGATGGATAATGTATACAAATAAGTACACTGACAGCTTATTGACACCTGCATGACTATAACCAATGGGTGCTTCCCATTAGTCCCATGTGACTTGACATCACGCCAAATCCAGCCAAGAAAATGGCCCAGCGTTGACTTAAATTAGACTGCCTTCTGCCCTGTTATAAGGGGATTACCAAAGTCGATGAGGGCGGCTCTAGGAGAAATGGTAAGACCTGATTCATGGCTTTGGGCTAGGAAGTCCGCTATTTAAGAGAGTGTTCAGGTCTGGCTGCTGCAAAATAAGCCCACAGCACCTTAAACGTGAGCAACATACCTCATGTTTATTAGAAACAGTCCATACTTCTAGTAATTTCCCCAGCAGTAACTCTATCACAGACTCATATAAAAAGAGAGTGTGGGGATGGCAGGATAAGAAATATAATGAATTGCATTTTATTTGAAATATGTTTTTATTGTAATAATTTACATATCTGTTCGGTTTTCAAAATTGCACCCCCAAAATTTAGCTTTATGTTGTTAATTATTAAAACTATTAAATCACCCCCAGCAAAGGTTGTTTGTTTGGCCACACAGGAAGGATCGGTCCCACAATCCGGGGTGTACATGACTCTGCCGCTTTGCTTCATCTTAAGGGCGATGGACCAAACCGTTTGTGTCCCATTCGGCATACAGCCAATGTTAAATTTCCATGTTGCCACATTTTAAGTGAGGCGTCCTGGTTGCAGCCTCAGGGATCATCATTGGTCATCTCAGTACCCTCTGCTTGTTCTCTGGGCCTATGCATCATTACTTCCCAACAAAAAATTAACAAACAAATACCCATCATCCTCTGGGGTAGGTTTGTTTGTCACACTCCTTCCCTGGCTAGGCTTCAAGGATGTCATAGTTGGCCAATGTTGATTCATGTGCAACTCACCTTAAATGGCACACCATCTGGCCCCCACCCTGTGCTACCTGCCAGGCATCGACCCATCATATGTCAGGCTAACCTGCCAAGCGGCCTGTCCACATCGCCCCTGGCACTGGACACTTGTTGGACATTAACCCCCTCCTGTCGAAGCCCTTACCCATTTAACAATATTATTTTCCATGACATGTACATTTTAGTTGTCTTATGCTAAAAGCTTGACCATAGCTAATGTTGTTGGCTGGTAAGATGGTGGGGTTGGTCGTGGGCTCAACCCTGAATCCTTCACGTAGCTTCTCGTTATGTCAAGGACACTAACATAGAGGATCCAGCCCTCAGTGAGCAAAAGCAACACTCTATCCAATATACTGTACGTTTTATGCTATTTTTAGAGGGGTCGCGGCTTCTGTTTAAATTCTCCATGGTGCGTCACTTGTGTCGGCCACAGAAAAGGAGACCACAAGAGGAATACTTTAGGAGGATCTGACTCACATTGGGCCCAGACTCTACAGAAGCCTCGTGGAGATGGCAGCAGGACGACGTCACAAAGTAGCGTCACCTCCGCTCAGTAAACAAGCAGCCCAAGATTTAATCAGCACAGTAAACCAAAGCCCCTGCCCGTCCCCTAACCCCCAGCAGAACGCAGCTCCCATGGGGATATCGATGGACCAGGTGCCCATGCTGAGCTCATTTCAAGTCAGTCCATTCTATACTTAGGTGAGAAAAAAAAGATTTCCGGCAAAGACGATAAAACATGCTTATGGACAAACAAAGACTGTATCTGCTGGTGGATGGGGCAGCAGAGGATGTACCAATGGGCCACTGGGCTTCAAACTCAGCTGGATGATATACACAATATCACTGCACCCCTGTGCTCTCCCTGCCAGGGTCACATGACCATCACACCAACACAGTGTGTTCAGCTTCGATGCCATAACAGAATAGCGAGCTGGCAAGACTTGCACAAGCATGTCATGCCACCAATGTGGTAAACAGGGCCCATGGGTTAAAAATGTTTCCAGAGATGTATTAACGAAGATATCTGGTCACATTCTTTGTTTTCCTATTTTTATCACTTGATTAGAAAAAAAATACGCTTTGAAGACTGCATCCTCGGTTACCGAATACTTTTTCGAAACTGACAAAGATAATATTTATGAATTCACAAAGTAATGTATTTTCGTTGACTCCAATCCATCCATTTTCGATCACCCATTATCTGAAGCGGGATCTCGGCGAGCCGGGTACCTGGAGGCCTAGCCGCATGAAGCACGATACACCCTGAACGGCAAGGCAATCCATGGCAGGGCACGGACACACGTCCAAAAACACTCCAAGGTCAATGTTAGAGACATGCGACTGCAGAAGGAGACTGGAGTACGCAGGGGAACATACCACAAGTCCAGCACTCGAACCTGTGTCTCAAGACACGGTGCCGCTTGTTATTGTACTTCACATTTTAAGCGGTAGCAAATGCTATGTGACTTATTAAGGTCAGTACCTATGTCTCTTTCGCATTTTCTTGATTGCTTTTCACTCGATAATCATTGACCTCTCCCAGAGTGTTGCAGGATGACGGCCCAGGGCGTGGATGTTATTGCATTCGATTGCCGGCCGGCCGCTCAGCAACACTGGTGCATCGAGGCTCCTCGGCGCAGTCGGCAGAGCCATAACACTCCTGCTGGGTGTGATTGACGAGAGGCAGAGCATACGTGCCCTACCCCTCGTAAATCCCTGCAAGAGGAGGAGAGGCGGCATAACTCAATTCGTCCGCGGTTGCGTCCTTCACATCTACCCAGGGGGATCCGAGCATTTTCAGAGTGCCTGTGATAATCCTCCCCCCACCCCACCCCCAAACTCTCGCCGCAGCACAGAAGCCGGGACAGCACGGCATGACGTTTGCATGACAGCGCCCTCTATCTTCCCGCATCGCTTCGCAGTATCGTAATCAGTGCCAGACATTCCCAGTCTGAACCAGAGAGAAGGATATGGAATGTATTCACGGGGAAATGGTACAAAACTGAAACTGTGCTCACTAATAAATGGGAGATATCAGGAAATTTGATGGCGCTCAAATGTCTTAGTATAAATGAATTTATGGTGGGGTCGAGTGGTAGTCGGTGGGGGGGGGGGTACATTCTGCTTGGCTTTCCGTGATGCTATACATGGGCTCCAGAAGATTGAGTCCTGGATACAAATTGGATCCTGACAGCCTGCAATCCCATTAAATGAAGAAATATAGAGGGTCTTCGATAGGGACCCAGCACCCATTGCTGTCTGGCAGCTTTATAGAAGATCAAGCACCCTGTGCTCTGTCTGTCCACTCCTTACAACTCCCCCCCAACCCCCCACAGCGACGGCATGCCACCGGGTTTCACACCTCGCCTCCACCAGTGACATCATTGCCATTGTTGTCTCATGACCACGCTATGCTGCGCTCCTATTGGCCAGAAGGAATGGACCCCAAATGGCCACGTTCTCTGACTCATTCATACCAAATTTATGGTTTCCCGCTGTAGAACAGGCGGTCACCTGTACTAGACAGTGATTTTCTGTGTTTTTGACGTTGCTGTATCTTACGCCATTTTAGCATACTTCAAAAAGCATATTCCCAATTTCAGACCACCAAACGAAGATCTGTAACTGATATGAAGGTACCAGGGATGGGATAAAACACAGACGGGTGAAGGGCAGCTTCAGAAGACCATAAATCTCACAGTTACTCTTTTGGGGGGAAGAAAAATCAATTGTTGGATTCTGTTCTTTTGCAAAAAAATTCACTGGCGAGATATATGTCGCAGTGACTCCATTTCTTTAGTCAATCACACAGTGGTTCCAGAGCCATTATTTTACAATGAAAAAAGTAAGGTGACAGTTGGGGGGAGGGGGCAATCCGGACCCAGGGACAGCATCAGCCGCCGCACCAAAAGCAATTTCTCAGTGCCATTAGGTGATGAAATGGAGGCTTGCACGTGCTGGGGGGTGCAGGGCTGGGGGGCACCATGACAGTGGTCGTCAGACAGCACGGTGTGTATCAGGGCCAGATATGCCGAGCTCTTGGCAGTTGTGAGGGGAGGGGGGATATGTCCCTCTTTGGCTAACAAGCCCTTCACTGTAGTTATGGAAATCCAGAAGAGAGCTGAAGACCCCCCCCCCCCACACACACACACACACCGCCTCAGGTCTTGAGTTCAAACTGGAGACCAGCATGAAGCAGGGAACATATAGTGAGTGTCACCCCAGTCTACCAGTTTGTGTCACACCACAATCTCTCCCCCCCCCCCCCCCAACCGCCCCCCCCCCCCAGCAGCGTAAAGCTTAATTTTCCCCTGCATTTCACACACCGCTAGCTAACGATAGCTTCTCGATCATTTCTGATGGTACCCAGTGAAAAGAGACATGGCCTGTCTTGTTACATACCTATACAGTTAATGATAGAGGATACCAGCTCTTGTTCATGTGACCTGTGAAAACATTTGGATATAATTAAATATGATCAATTTATTTACTGATTAGTGGAAAGTGAAATGATGCTTTATTTGCCATCTGCATGAGTACGAGCAGGGATACACTGGAACGCCTCTCTCTCTGCATATCCTATCATGCTCTGCGGAGAGACATTCACACGTTTATACAGTCGAGAGCAAAGCTTGGGGTCAGAACGCAAGATAAAAAGTTTATCTGATGTCCCCGGAGCATTTTGGGGGGGGGGGGGGTCCAACATAGATGTGTCTAATCGGCCAAGGCCACAGTACGAATTGGCGACTTTCTGACCACAGGCACAGAAGTTTCACCCGTTTAGTTACACAGTGTTAATTTGAAAACACTGCTATTTTATTTGTGGCCTCTGACTGGCACATTTACTAGTATATCTCTGCCTGGAATCGCTTCAGTTTTTGTGTAATGCTGCGCTAGCATTTGCAAAACTTCACAAAGAAATCAGAAATGACTAGACCCCATTATGTCGTGCCAAACTGCCTAGATTGTGGTCAAATACAACTGAAGCATGGAGCAGTTCCGACTAAGTATCCATCTCAAGGGCATATCTAAAAAATGACCCCCCCCACCCCGTGCCGTAGACCAATGTCCTTAATGCTGTAGGGATACCACGAATGACACCACAAAGGCTTTGTACACCAGACGCTGTAATTAAGACGCAGAGAAATATGACCCTTTTTAGGCAAGACATTTTTTTTCATTCTGTTGGTGACACAGTCCAGTATGAAAAAGGTTACATTTGCATGAATTACTGTCACATCTGCCCTCGAAAGAGCCCTCAAAATGCAACAAAAAAAGACACTAGGACACTCGTGTTAAGAAAAAAAAAAAATGGCCAGAAAAGACCCATATTGAAAGGTGAATTACTCTTCCCCGTTAATCGGGTTTCGTTCTCTCTGATGGCGAAAATGACATCTCCCTCGCAGGCATGTCAGATTTCCAGCCAAAAGAAGGGAACAAAAATCAGTTGTTCAAGGAGCAGGAGAAAAAGAGAAAGAAAAAGAGGTACGCAGACAACGTGTGCCAGCCCTTTGCGCGCGCACACATGCACGCACGCACAAACACCATGTAACCACTAAATCAATATGTGACAGCCTCTGCAGAAATAACAGTGTCTCCAATGAGGAGGGAGCACCTTACACAGACCCGCGAGCTGCCGGCCGCTCGGCCCGTGCCGCCGTCACACATGGCTGCCGCCTTTCAGCGGCCTGACAGGCGCGAAGATGAGAGTTTACTGGTGCGCGCTGCCGCCACAAGATGTGATATAGATAGGCCTTTCTTTCAGCTCCGGCGGGTCAGGCCTCGGACGTGGGGTGGAGGGGCCAGTCTTATCATTAGCCAATGGTATGTTTTGATTCCTGATTGACAGGAAAGGGGGCATTCCAGGAGCCAATCAGCTTTCAGGCCAGTGCCTCTGTGACCCTACCTCCGTATATGCCGCTATACTTTCCACACCACACGGTGCCATTTGTCCCACCCCGTCTGACACATTGTCCTTGTGAGATGGATTGTAATCTGTTCACAAGGCATGAACTGTCTTTGTGGACCTAAAACACGGAGCTGCATCAGGTGAAGGTTCATGGGAAGGGCGAGTGGGGCGGAGGTGGGGTGGGGGGGTATCGGTGCTGCCAGGAGAAGCTGTGAACAGTCGATAAGTAATAGACCACTGTGACGGGGAGAGCTGTCAAAGCCAGTCACCGACGGCAGCTGCCAGTGACAGCCAAGGAGCCGCTGATGGGTCACATGGACACTCGAGACAGCCGTCTACGCTCTCCGCCAGAACAGCCAACCGGCCAGAACAGCCGACCGGCTTATTGGGAGACATCCGGCGAACGGCGGCCGCTAAGTTGCAGTTAAATACATTTGGGCGCATTAGCCAGCGATAGAGACGTATCATGATTACATTTTTATACAGGCTGCGCCATAATGAAAAGAATCATGTTAGCTTATTAGCTGCTTTATGCCTCCCCCCCCCCCCCCCCCCCACAGAGCTGTATCAAAATTAGTTTTCAAGCCTGGCTACCTCTTAGGGTAGAGATGAAGACAAGGAGGGGGGGGGAGAAAGACAAACAGAAAGGAAAGGAGATGACAATGAAGGTAAAGAAGAAGAGGAGAGAGCGCTTTCCTGCATGGCTGTCCAGAGAAGGCCCCGGCGTTTGTGCTCACTCGCTTTCATACAAACGCGGTTATTATCAGATGGTTTCTCTGCACTTATGCTCTGATTACCATAGCGATGAGCCGCAGGGACCTGGCTCGGCCCAGCAGGACGAGGACCTAACATATGCAGAATGGATGCAGAGCTCCACTGATCTTCAGCCCCCCAGGACCTGTCGGTGCGACCTGGGGCAACTTAATGAGGGAGGAACTTCATTATCGGGTTTCCGGTCTGGATAACCCCAGATGTCCAGGCTGTATGGGTGAGGGACAGGTCTACGGCTGCTCTGTACTGTAGTTAACACTGAACTTTAAGCCACACCGCAGAAAGAGAGCTGCTGCTTACAGTACGAGACGTGACCGACGGGGTGGGGCAGGGTCACCCGTGCCACTCCTCCATTTGCGCGCCGCCTCCTACACCCGTTAACTTGTGACATTTCTCGGGCGGGACTCGTAACGCTTTCACGCGCGATGGTCGGGGGGAGGGGAACGAGCGAACGAAGCGGCAGCATGAAAATAAGCCGCGACGCACACACAAAGCCGGCATAATTAGAATGTGGGAAAAGGAAGCGAGTAAAAATGTTAACGTTTGGTGGAAAAAAATATCAAAATTCACTGCAAATCAGAAATGAAATTCAAATGAGCAGTAGGTAGAACACAGGGCCTCGAGCGAATATACAGGCTGCAGCATTTTGCAGGCTGACCCTGAAAGCACTGTAAGCACTGTAAGAGCTGTCATTTGTGTGGGAAATGTAATACATACACAAGATGTTTCCTTCAATTACATTTTTTTCCTGACTGAACAAAACAAAGACGACCCCCCCCTTCCTCCCCGCCGAATGATGAGTCTGCCGTCCCAGGAGGAAAAACAATCGCACGAAAAAGATTAAATTTGGTTTGACTCTGGCAACATCAGTCTGGCCGTGAGCAGATGAGAGGGGGCTCTTGAGGATGCCGTTTTTGGCGAGGGCGGGGTGTTAATGAATTACGAATCTGAAGACACGGCCGTGCATTTCAATTCATCCTCGGGGGGCCTGCAGATGACAGTCATCTATGAGTATCGGTTGTGGGGGGGGGGGGGGGAGCATAGACACTGGTGCAAGAATGGTGCAAGAGTACAGTCAGGGCCTTCTTCCAGAAGGATCTTGATAGTCAAGCCATGCCAATCGATGGATTCCTGAAAAGCATCTGCTGCTACGTCGCTTCTACTCCACCCCCCCCCCAAAAAAAAAACAGAAAAGTGCGGAGAGAAGATGATGGAAGAGAGATCGGTCTGGCAGGCAATCGAAATCCACTCGACAACCGGCAAGCTGCAACTCCCAGACAGAATTCTACAAAACTGAACAGGTCACGGTGTCAACCGTAGTCTGTTTGTTCGGCGGGTGCAGATCAAGCGAAAGTTTCATACTTTGTGCTCCGACATGAAAATGACTGTTACACATCTCCTAGATGGAAATCTGTCTTTGAAATTGCATTGGTAAATTACCAGCGGCCCTTATAGATTTTATTGGACGGGCCGTTAATTCAAAACAAATAAAATTTCAAGGCCAATTCCTTCAAGCCGTGTGGTGCCAAAGCAATCCTACTATTGACAGGCAAGAGAAGGTCTTCACTGCATATTTACTAGAAATAATCATGATGTTCATCGATTGTATGCAGCAGTAGGTGTGCCACAGGTGTGCCTAAACCATGACAGATACTTCTTAGTTTCTTAGTGGCTCCTTTTGATCACATGACCAGTAAAGAGAGACAACTGTAACATTACCAAAGAAAAGTCATATGGACGTTAATTCATGTCAGTCTCATCTAATGATTCAAGTGCCCCAATACAGTATTGTTTCTTCTTTCCAGGGAGCTTTTCCTTGCCACTGGTGCCTCTGGCTTGCTCACTGGGGGCTTTGGACAGGATGATGTAAAGCGCTTTGAAACAATTCAATGTGAAAATGCACAGTACAAATAAAATTGAATTGAACTGAATTGAATTTTATTTATTTAAATTTAAAATAGATTTAAAATTTAATTAAATTTATTTCAAAAGCAATGCATTCACAGTAACCTGGTACATATCCCCAGTGCGCTAAACTGCTTACAAGAATCCGTGAAAAACAGCAGGGGGCGCTGCATTAATTTAATTTCTTTCTATTAAAGCGATTAAAAGGTAATTTAATGTTTGTAATGGCAAATCCATTTGACCCTAATCCATTGTGGTTTTTTTTCTGTGAGGGATTAAAGTCGATTCATTAAGCGTATCCAGAAAATGTGTCTGCAACAAAACTCGTACAAAACAGTAGATACCACCTTGTAGCAAATCAATACTTAAATGATTTATGCTTTAACCTTAAACATGAGAGGTGATTTATATAGCTGTAAGATTTTACCTCATATCAAAATAAGATCGGGCATAAGATCTCAAGGCGAGGGAAACTATTTGTTTACACTCTCTATCTGTATTCCAAGGCAGAAGGAGTGCTGTAGTAATTAATTAGCCTCCTATAAAACAGTGCAGTGAGACACTTTGAGTAGACACTTCCAGTCACTGTGAAAAAGTTGCAAACGGAAGAGAACACTGTGAATAAGTCATTATGTCTCGCACCAGGAAGTGGCCCCAGGGGGAAACTTTGTACGTACAGATTTGTTAGTTCTGTTTCCTTTGCCTCCAACGTGCAAGCTGACACAATAGTCAACATGGCGGCGTTCGTGTTTCCCTTTCATGTGTTAATAGCGGTGTGTTTGACGTCAGGCCCCGAGCCTGGCTTTCCTCGGGCGCTTCTTCAGGCCGGTGTCGCATGTGCGCGTGGCACCGTGACACCGTGACACCGTGCTGGCGTTATTGTGGAAGAAGACGTGCATGGCCGTCAAGAACGGAGAGGAAATTAGGTGCTGGTGTTATTTGTTTAAAGAAATAGTGAGGAGGCCTGGGCTGGGGGGGGGGGGACCATTACAGGGGACAAGGTCTGATAAATAAAGGGGAATGAAAGCATTATGCAAGTCAGAAGGACCAAATGAGTACAAGGGGTGGGGGGGGGGTCGGCCATAATAAATGCGGCATAAACGATGGCAAATGATGTGTAGCGTACTTTGTCAAGCACTGCAGGGGAATTTGCCTCCTGGGAGATTAAAAAAAAAAATCGTTGATTAGTTTGTGATGATGTGGTAGTCTGCCCCCCTACCCCCACGGCCCCCACGTGACCGATCGACACCCTCCCCCCCCAATCCACTTCCGCTCCAGCCCGCCCGCTTCACCACTACGACGATCGCGACCCGCATTTCCCAGAGATGTGGCGCGACCTCTCGGCGTGGCGGTTCTTGCCGGCATGTCGCGGCAGCCTCACATCGCCGTGGCGGCGACGGCTTGATTAAACTCAGCCGCCGGGCCCCGGTTCCAGTTTGGGAAAACAAACACAGTCGCAAAATCAATTACGGAGCTCTGATTGCTCTGGATTTATAATTATCGTGCTCCGCGCCTCGTCCATATTTAACCTTAATTCAATAATGCTGTTTGTGCTCGGATAGTAACAGCTGGTAATTAGCTTCCCTGCCTCTCCAGGTGTGCGCTGCTTCCGCTGCAACTTTTCCCCCCACAGAGTCACACAGTGAGCTCTCCCACCTCTGCCCCCCCCCTCCCAACATGGACCACAGAACCATGTGAAAAATCTAAAGAAAGTAGATGGACCTGTTTGGTCCAACCTGGCCACCCAGTCTGAAAAATGCTGGTGGGTTCTCATGGCACCGAGAGGGAAGACTGTGAAACGGTCTTTCGGACTTAGTGGGGGGGGCAGGGGGGGTTTTCAAGGCTGGGAGTGGGATATACGGCTATATCTTTTTGAACGGCACTGGAACGGCACTGGAACGGCACTGGAACAGCATCACAGCTGTGAGTATCAATAAATAAGGAAAAAAAACAGAGATGAGGATTCTTTCCACGCTCTCCCTGGAGCCGGAAGTCCACGCCGGAGCCATTTCATGGCAGCGAGATGTACAGGAGACGTACAGAGCCCCGCTGGGAGAACCGTGACATCCGGCTGCTCCGTGCGGGAGCCGGTTAACCGTGTGAGAATGTTTCAGTGGGATCCTAACCTCATGCTACAAGTGCATAGTACAGGACGAGTTACAGAGGACTTCATTGGCCAAACTGCAACGAAAATACACTCAATTATGGGACTTTCAACAAGGGCTCTGACAACTAAATATATATATATATATATTTTAATTCTCTTTTAATCTCCGTTTGTTTTTAGAGTGATGTGGACTGACAGAAATGCTATCAACGGCTCTGGCTGCCTGAATTATTCATGACACTTTAAAGGTCACGAGGTAAGGGATGCACGAAGCTGCCAAAGCGGGACGGCGTGCCAGAAAGCGAAATCATCGGGAAAAAGAGGAAAAAAAGAGAAACGATGTAAATATTCTCTGCTGGCTCGGAGAAGCTGTCCCATACTCCCACCCCCATTTATTTTAATTGGCTTATGAACTGCTTTTGGAAAGAGCGGTTCAATCGGGCTAGAGTTTTCCCTCCCTCCCCCGGCTGTGGGCGGGGCCCCGGTCTGCGGGGTGAGGGGGGCCATTTTGAACACGTCTCACGCGTCACGCTCCCAGGCCACAGCCCGACAGATCCCATCCCCCGACGACGCCGAGCGCGTCGATGCGTGTTATTCGCCACAGAAACACCGGGCTTTTCGGGGAGCAGGGAGGGCAGGACTGGAACACGTCCGCATGAGTAAGCAGGGCGCGATCTTCCATTATCATCGCCGTAGCAATTATAGGAAACATGTTAATTAAAAGATGCCTTCTTTCACTGCCGTGGAAAAAGGCACAAAGTAGCTGTTTAATGCAACGCTAACATCTGTTTTTCACTGACACACACACACACACACACACTTAGCTTATAAAAGTACACTCACCTGATTAGGGTTAGGATAGAGCAGCAGGATCAGCCGTGCGCATAAAAGAGAGAGAAAGATTCATAGATTAGTGCTGCATATAAATGATAACAAGGAAACATTATTATTATTAATAATATTATTATTGTTGTTGTTACTCGAACTTGAGTAAATGCTTCTGCTTCCATGCTAACCTTCCACACCAAACTTGTACAATCAGGTAAGTATATTTCTTTGCCTGTGTCTTAAAATGTCATTTTCATATTATGTTTATGCGTCTCAGTATCTACATGTTATTTAGTACTTTCACATTTGACCAGCAAGAACAACATCTCATCTCAAGTCACCTGACGTCAACGCATCATATATCCGAAGCTGACAATAAAAGATACTTCAACTTGACCGTGATTTCATCTGTGACAGAGCAGGATAAAAAGGGCAGTTATAATCAATGTATAATTAATGTCTCCTGTGTTTATACGGTCCAGTCAAGCCCTAAATCCTGTACGGGATGTGTAGATGGATATATTATACTGTATTATATTATATTATATTATATTATATTATATTATATTAATTTGGGTTTATTTGAGACAAAAGGAGACAGAGGTCATTTACTATAGAAAAAAACAAACAGGACCGGACAGGTTTCTATCAACTAATTACTGCATGGCAGAGAAACTCTGCTAGAGGATTTTGAAGGTAGACGGAAAGAGAGTCAGGGCCGTCGTTTTCATTCTCCTTGTGAAGGGGACACAGGGACACCTGAGGCGGCAGCCTGCGGGGGACGCTAACGAGACCGGGAACCGCGAGCCCGGTGCGCAGAGGGACCGACATTTGCATTTGCAAGCTGGGTAATTTCTGCCGTTATGGCGACGCCAGTCCCTGTGATGTGGAGTTACTGTGCTTGTCACACAGCGTGGAGGAAGAGAGAAGCACCATCAAATAGAAAAACACAACATATATGAAAAATGCACAGAGGGATCCCATATTCCCATCCCCGTTTGATTCAAGCCCTCGAAGAAGAGATTATTTCAACAGCGCGCCGGTGATTGTGAGACTGTGTTCGGTGCCTCTGAGTGCAAGACTGGGGATGAATGACATTCAGTGCTTCTAACAAAAACTCATATTTATGGGTTACGAGGCTGCTTGCATACATCTTGCAGACAGCAAAGCGCTCATGCAACAGAATGAAATGATGAACGACGGCAGAGACAATTGAGACAAACGCGGGTAGGCTGTGCTTTATGTGCGCTTTATGTGGGGCTATACCGCTTGAGGTTTTAAACACCCTTGGAGCGGGTTCAGATGACGGTCATGTCGTTCCACGCCGAAGGTGAGGAGGAGTGGACCGTTTTTTTTCTGAACTGCGCCCGTCGTGAAGCGACGTTTACAGCCCCAGAAAAGAAAAAAAGTCTGAAAACCTATTATGCACTCTGGGTTTTTCTGGAAAATTCTCAAAATTACTGTGGCATTTCAGGACCCTGTTTTTAGTTAAAGGTAAAGACGCCATATAGGAGTGTACTTCTGTTATTAGGAAACCAAAATCCATTTTAAAGACTATGTTAGGCTACAGCCAACAAATACAGGCATAAGAGCTTAGAAAATTAATGGGTGGTGATTTTTTTTTGGGGGCGGGGGGGGGATCCACTAAAAACCACTAAAAATACGTCAATCGCAACTCTTGGCAGTTTCGTATACAGAAGACTGGCAATCTACTGCAACGGTATTATCTTTTACCCAATGAGGTTTGACACAAAGGTGGAACTGGAAGGTTTATTTTGTTCCCCCTTTTAATTGCACTTCCTAGCCATCTGAGAGCTTCTTTGACAAACAAACAGAGGCATTAAAATTTAATCACAACCCAGCGCTGGAGTAATTCGGCAGGAATCGTAATTGTTCCATCAAGCGGGAAAAAATCGCCAGGAAACATCTGAGCGGCGAAACCTGGCGAGATCTGACAGCTCCACGGCACGTCCTCCAGCGGGAATTCGTTTATAGCGGCCAGCAGAACACGTGGCGACATTAAAGGAGCCTCCGATTAAACGGGGCCTTATCAGGACTTTAAATAAACCAAGGGAATAAAATAAAGGCAAGTGTTGGGGAGGGGAAAAGACAAGATGTGACCACGTCCTCTGGCGAGGCCGAAGAACAGAAACAAACCAAAGAGAAACAGATAAAACAGGCAAAATGGGCCAGACTGAGAAAGCTGAGGAAGTCAATATCTATTTTTTTTCCTGCCTAGGGGGAAAAACAAGAGTGGGACTGATTTTTCTGGTACTCTGCCCAGTAGATACTGTTGAGTGATATTGATAACAAATGTCAGATTTTGTGTCTTAATCTCGCAACAGTAAGTGCTGCTGAAGATCAGTCGATGGCTGACCGCAGACGCCAAGGACGCCATTAGTAACCTCAAACCCCCCCCCCCCTCAGCTGGGCAGCGGCAGCCCTCCTGCCATTGGCTGAGAAGCAGCGTGACAGACGTCACAGTCAGGGCAGCGACGACGAGGCTCGTCACCGTCCGTCCCGGGTCAGAATTCACAGCGTCTGGATCGTCTCAGGCCTCTGCCACTGGACCGTAAAGCTCATCAGCCAACCGTAACCCAACCGCCACGGTAGCCGGGTCGAGGTGATTAGGAGCTGGCAGCTGTGAATGATGACGCCCAGGGCTTCGCCTGTAAAAGATTTAACGTCTCTTAACCGTACTGGGAAAACGCTGCCCCCTCGACTGTGTGAGTCTAATATCGCCACATCCAAATTTCTAGGCAAAAAAGGGATTTCAGTATTTCACAACTGGGGGGCATATTCTTTCAATAAAAAAAAACTGATGTAAATAATAATACATTTTTTTTTTTTATCTTCTCACCTACACAATTCTCGTTTAACCCCAGACTGTCAGGCCGCAGCAGCAGCTGTATACGGTCCAGAAGCCACAATGAGCAAAATTAATTAACACTTGCAACAGCTGCAGTATTAGAGAGGCGTCTGAATTTGGTGCAGTGCCAGGACTTTGCGGGAAAACATGCGTATCACCCGAGGTCAACAGAAGCAGTAAGTTTCGTGGCATTACTGCGCATCTTGACAAGAGCCATGTGCTTGGTGGCGGGGAAGGGTTAGGGTAATAAATTAATATAATAAAGCGAGAGTTATCGAAGACAGGAACATTCCGGAAGCTCCCACCCTTTCCCCCCAGGCAGAATGGGGCTGTGGTCCTCGGTGTCCTTGTCACCCGGATACTTGTCACTGGAAACGAGTCAAAATAAGTGGCATAAATAAGTGGCGGCGGAATCGTCCGCTGCCTTGGCGACGTCCCAGCCTGTCCCTCTGCATCACTGCTGCCATTACTTCCCGTTTCAGATTTAAATGACCCTTCGGGATATTTTCATTTGCTAAACCTTTCCCACAATCTTCAAAAAATTATTTTAAAGAATAATACATTTTATCACAGATTCGCCTCCTTTGGGCCATTTTACACCCCATTCATCTTGTCCGAGCCCACAGAGGGGTCTTTTTGGACTTCTTTGCGAGGCGCCCTATTCGGGTTGGCCCTCAGGGACCCCCTCCCCCCCCTTTCATTAATAACATCGGCTTTCCACCCAGCCAAACCAAGCAGGGTGAAAAATGTCCTCAGTAGGTTTGCTACTTAATCAGTGTCTGGGATTAGCAGAGCAGGGCAGTAAAGCGCTACAGGGCCGCTGTACCGTAAATATGACAGTGGAGCTCTACTCTGCCCCCCGCTGCTCTGGTAGCTATTGGATCAGAGCGGTCCTGGGCAGCCAATGGCAGAGACCCTGTGACAGACTCCTCCCACTAACCAAAGAGTCAATAACTGCATGTAGAGATTAGAGCCAATGCTTTATCATGTCCTCCTGTATGGCAGACAATCGATCAGTGTACTGCTGGGTTTACTGTATGAATGGACCACAATTTCATTTTCTGTGTCTAGTTAGTATGAGTTTTAAGGGTTGAAGGTGTCCCCCCCTCCTCCCCCCCCATGCCCCGCTCTTCCTGTAACACGCTGCAGGCTAAACCTGCCCAAGTTCTGGATAAATGGTTATGGAATATAGGAGTGGGCAGGGAAATAGAAAATCCCAAGGATTAACCCCCTTGTTGACTCTTTCGCAGGTATATTAACCTGCCCTGGGGGGGCGCAATTTCCCTCCCTTCCTTTCTAACTGACCCCAGAACACTTTTCCTGAGAAAATAAAGTCAATAAGTAAAACCAGGAAATGTTTTGGTTATAGAATGTTCACAAAATACAAGGCCGGCTGTACCTTTTCAGGGGCTCTAGGCGCAGCTTAACTTGGCAGGCCCCCCCACAAAGGAAACTGACAATCATTTCACTTCCTCCACAGCGCAGGTAATTCAGAGACACTACGTAACTGCCGATTCTGCCTTTAGCTAGAGCCAGCCCTGTTAATATGGCCTGATATATATACTGGCGTACGTTCCCTGGTCGACCTGGTATCTACGGAAGTCAGACACAGCTATGGTTAAGGTGTATAATCGGCAACATTTGAAATTCTGCTTTTCTAAATAAAGTCTGTCTCCTATAACAGAGCTGTTGTTTACTAGAGGCAGAATAAGAGGTCATTTTGCAAATCAGTGCACATTTCTTAGAGTAGTTTTCTCCCTGCCGAAAGACGATGAGGACGACTTCTCCGCTGACTGACACAGAGTTCACCATTTTTGAATAACATCCCCCTGAGTGCTACTTTAATGTGCAAACATCTTTTTTAAGGGGTAAACATTCCCGAGATTTACCTATCAGTTAAATTGCCCTTAACGCATCCTGTGTGAGGAGATGGATACAAGTGAGTGCCCAGTGACAGACTGGTGTCCTGCGTGCATGTATACATTATAGTTATCGTCAGTGATGGACTGGTATTCTCTGTGTGTATATATTGACATTATAGTTATCGTCAGTGATGGACTGTTGTCCTGTGAGTATATATTTTCACAATATAGTTATTGTCTGTGATAGACTGGTGTCCTGTGTGTGTATATAGATTATAGTTAGTCTGTGATGGATTTGCATTGCTGTCCTTTGTCTTCAGCACTCTGCTCCCTGTGAAAGGCTCCAGGATGCTCACAGCCCTGCGTTAAACGAACGGTAATGGAAACCAGACGGAGTGGTGCAGTGAGTGTTTCTTCACCATTTTACATCATCATCTATTGCCAAAGACCAGTTCCAATACTAAGAATAGAAGTACAGAGGGCGATAAAAATCCCGTTCTTGCTCCGCCCCAAATGGGACCCAATCCCATGATTCATCGCATCCCAAGTTCATTCTTAGGGCAGCTTAGTGAGACCACCCTTGCAAAGACCACCCTTGCAAAGACCACAAGTATAATCTTTGCGTTCTTGATACTGGGAAACGTCTCTAGTTATTTAAACATTCTGATATGGCAACTCGCCACTGGTGCTGCGCGGCTCCGCGGGTTCGGAGGCTGTACTGTACCTGTACTCGGAAGGTCGCTGGTTTAAATTCCAGGGACTCCCTGACCCTGCTTTCTCAAAAGAGCACGTCGCTTTCAACAGAAGTGTCTGCTAGACACATTAAATGTAAACGCTCTATGATCAAGCGCGCGCACACAACTGGTTTGGTCTGCAGTGAATGTGTCCTGTTATCAGAGCCAAATCCGGGCCTGAAGGACGATGTCTGGAAAAGGGATGTTCAGTGAACTTCTTTAATAGATGGTGACAGGATGCCCCAAAGCCCATTACTGACTCACTATGGCAGACACCCTGCTTAATGCTACTGGCAGACAAACCCAGGCAAATTTCGCTTCACAGCTACGCAGATCTGATCAGGGGTGAGAGTGGGAGGGGTCTGCATTTATTAAAAGACTAATTACTATAATCCATACTTGGCATTATGCTGCCTCAGGCCAAATTCAGATGTCAATCCATGTACATTCTCAGCGCCCACAAAACAAGATGAAATATGGACACCCCTGACCCACGGAGTCGCCCCCTCCCACAGTCCTGGCGCACAATCAGACGTTTATGTGGTGTAATTGTCTGGGACCTCTCGATTCACACCCTGGGCCCATTCCGGGTCCCTTCTCAAAACAGGATTAGTGGAAGAGAGGCGCATTCTGCTTGTCACGGCTTTGCGCGATTAATCCCTCAGAAGATAGCACTCCTGCGAGCGGTGGGGCCGCCTTCGGCGCACTCTTCAGGAGCAGACACAACACTTGCACAGTCTCAAAGCCGAAAGCAGCCCACAAAACAGCTTACGTGTTAAAGCGAGGTGTCCGGAGTGAGGGCATCTGGCTCGTAAACATCGCCCGTGACATCCAAGCGACTCTGAGATCGACAGGTAACGCGCTGCATCATGAGTCCCCATTAAAATCCGGCTCATCCACATGACTGCCATTCAAGACTGTGCACGCTTTGACATTTCATGCACAGGCTACTGGTAATTAAGACGCACTCAGACAGCTTTTGGGAACACCTGTTCGTAAGTGCGGAGAACGACGCGATCATTTGTCAAAAAGGGACTGTACTGGGTTTCTGCTAAGGGTGAACCGTGCGGCTGAGTGAACCGTGGTGAACCGTGAGGCATCGTGTTTGCTGGTACAAAAGAGAGAGTGCGCATGTTAAGCCCCCACCGGACAAGATGGCAAATAGGCCCATGTGATACATCGACGAGCAAGGAGCAGGATCATTCCAGGAAAACGGTGTCTTTTTCGATAAGTAGCAGGAATCAGGTAGGTCTAACACAGTATACATCTCAAACAAAAACAAAACTGTCATTTTTGTGGGGACTGGCAAATCGAATAAAACAGGGAGGGACAAAGACACGGGTGGGGGCATGAAAGTGCAGAGCAATTTGGGTCATAATGCCAGCACTTCAAAACATACAGTATATATTTTGTAGATGACAAGGGTCAGGTGAAGCTCGTCTACACACAGGACCCCGGTCACCTGGCTCTCCACCCCCTCCAACTTAAGAGGCCCCTCTTCCACCTAGCAAGACAAAGCATAAATAAACAATGCACCTGGTCAAAAAATGCCATGTTTAGACCGAGAAGTGTCAGGACTGAATAAATCTAGGGTTTACAATTTAGCACCTCTCCCATTAAAGTACATCTTCATAGTAGACCTTCCTGTCCTTTGTAAGATTGCTCTCAAGAACTGGTGGTATCTCTGGAACGCGTGAACGCCATTCTAGAGACGGCGGGTATGCGCAGAGAAGTCAGTGAGCATGAATCTCAGATGGTAGCTATGATAATGTTTGAGGCCACGCTGTGATCGATGGCAATACTCTAATCTTTTGGTAAGACAGCGAACCCGTGACCTCTCCTCAGATTCCGCGGTCGCCATGGCAGCTGATTTTTGGGGTGCTGGCGCCCGGCCCGTGACAGGTCAAGGGCGATACTCGACGGGGGATGCGAGGAGCAAAGGGGAGAGCGAACAACAGATTCCCTTACGCCGTCTGCTGCTTGTCCTCCATGGTTATGCAGAACAGCACCCCGTTCTGCCGGAGGTCACCCTTTCTCCCGGCAAGCCAGCGGGAAAAGATCCCATTATGATGCGATCAGAAAGCGTGACACCATTCAGCTGCCCCCACCCCCGCCCCCCACCTAGAAGCTCACGCCCTCCAGCTCCGGTTACCTGCATCATTCCCAGGATTCCATTAGGGGAATAAATGGAAGGCTACTATGCTTGAGTAAGGAGAGCAGAAAGGGCCCTCGCCATTGCCACCAGAGACTGCGGAACCTTCTGGCAAAAGGCTCAATTCTGAGGCTCCACTCTCCATGGAGCACGGCCGACCTTGAGAATGGCTATACAGTACTTCTCCGGGTGACGCCTGTCAAACAAGCCAATTGTGCTCCCCAAAGGGGCGATGCACCAATGACGTGTGGAAGAGGTGGTCGTGGGGGGCGGGACTTATTTTCATACACCTATCAAGGCAGTTGTTTATGCTGCACCTACAGAGGCAAGGGCCAAGGCCTCTCCTGTGGGGGCTGAAAATTAATTAATAGTTAACAGCAATCAGCCACGTCGGCCTCAGATCCTTCAGCAAAGGCTGCGGGAGGATAGAGGAAATGCAGACACATGGTGGTACTGCCATTGTTTCCTGAGAACAGCAGCCCCGGTCCTCAGGTGGGAATTAGACCGGCGAGAGGCAGTGGGCCTTAATCTACTGCATTTCAGACACGACCAGAAACAGATGAGCTTTGCCTTGGACCTCGATGGAAAGCGATTTGTCCCTCACCTCCCCGAAGGCCCTCCTTAACGGTTACGAATCGCTCTGTGGTCTGCAGGGAACAAAGTGCGGCGTGTTTGTGGTTAACGTAGAAACATCTACTTAGCGACCTCCAGACTGTCCCCATGACCTCCCTGGTGAGATTCTCTCCTTCAACCGCTTAATGGGCGACAGCACAATGGCATACTTTGTTTATTTTATCCCTTTTATATTTTTAATCCTGCTAAAAGCAAGAAGACAGACTTTACTTCTTCCCAGCATAAATCCAATAAAGAATGGAATAGGGATGGAATGACAGTCTTTACTTTACAAACGGTCAGACGAGCAGTTATTACTATAACTGTACTTGCTGTCAGACTAAAAACAAAGAAAAGAAAATTCCCAGTGCTGTCATGTCCCTGGTACTGGCATGTCCGCACTTCTGTTGTCTGTGTGTCTCTACGTCTGACCCGGGCAGAACTGCTGCAGTTTGGAGACCAAGTCAAGGTTCCAGTAGATCTTTTCCTTGCCTCCAGACCACATCCGGGGAAATTTCAACAAGTCATCAGACGGAACTCTGCACGATTTAGCTTGACCATCGTTCGAATCGCCACACAGTGCCTAATTGATCTTTACTTAATGAAGATGAAGAAAGTAATGCAGCAGAACATCAGAAATGACCCCCCCCCCCCCCCCCCACACACACACACAAAGACTCCAAGGCAGAGGAAAGCACTATTAAAATGTGAATTATGCGAACGGTAGCTGCCCTGAAATGCACAGAGGCAGGTAAAACACAGAGCGGGTCTCTGGCTTTCTGCTCTCTTCAGGAAACATGCTATCATTTTGGTGGTGGTGGTTGTGGTGGTGGGGGGGGGAGGCAGAGCCCAACTTCTACATTTTCAGTGCTGATGAGTACTGGGCCTTCAGCTGAAGCTCTTGTTCATGCGACAATGCGGCCATTAGCAAAAAAAAAAAATAAATAACACGTTTCATCATCCGCTAATTATTTACCTCTGTTCTAGACAACTTTTCACCCAACACGTACCCTTTTATTTGAGATAAAATACAACTCCTGTGTCTTATATCGGATCTGATTTTTCCTCTCGCTCTTTTATTGGTGGAGGAGAAAAAAAAAAAACAGGAATGAGTGTAAGGGAGAAGGGGAATTCCTGGGTGTTTCTGAAGCAGCACCGTCCTAATTATGGGGTCCTGCCCTTGAGTTGCTAATCCGGGGTCCCTACAGGGCTCACCGAGGAAAACCGATGCAGATACAAAATGATCAGGCGAAGATAAAACGAGGGTAAAATGGGAAAAGACAAGGCTAGGCCGATATATAATTCACTTTAAACCTCAGATCTTTGCTGTTTAAAGAGAATCTGGGCAGCGCTGTGCTACCTTATCGGACCTGAGCGGTTCCATGTGCACCACGGTCTAATCTTAATTAGACACCAGAATGCAGATCTCACGTGAAACCAGAACAGCGGCTGGTTAGCGACCAAATGCTAGTGTCTCCCTCCTTTAATTGGTCCACCGCTAGCCAACACAAGGAGGGCTAAGGGTCAAGAGACAGGCAATTTAATTCCCTCTCCGGCAATAATGAGATCGGCACTGTCTGGTAGGCCGACCCCCCCGGACCTAGAGTCAGAGATCGGGTGAAGTAAATAGAGCCCATTAAAGTGACATTTGTCAGCGCTATTATGACAATACAAAACACCCTCTGCTTCAGCATACCCCCCCACCCTCCCCAGAGCCCCTTTTGCGACTTACTCGGAGGTCTGTCGGAAAACCGCTGAAGTGGAAATTAAAGACAGCATGTCGTTAGGAGCGCTTTAAAGTGGGAGGAATTTCGACACTTTTCCAAAACAGATGCCGGCGTTTCCGAAACGGGAATGGGCCACACCTGTGAGAGGGCCGCCTGGGACGTTCCGGCGAGTGGCAGATACGCGTTCCCGTGGCGGAAGGCATCTCGTTAGGAAAGCATTTTGTCCCAGGAAATATGGGAGGCTTAATAGGATTTCACCGTTATCCACCTGGGGCAGACGCAGCAAATCCCTTCAGTGTCTCGGTGGCTCAGCTTGAATGATAATACCACACTGATTCGGGGCACTCTGCGCGTCTCCATCGCATCGCAGGCTCTGATCGGATGGACCGGCACACGCATTACTGCCCTTGGATACCCTGGGCCAACCCTGTCCCTGTTTGGCCAGCGCCGGGTCCACATTAATGAGTGTATCTGCGTTGTGTGCATTTGTTTCATTCGGGGATTAAATTCGGGCAGCCATAATGGAAAGAAACAGGATGTGGGAAAAGATGGGAGGGGGCAGGTGGGGTTACTCTGGAATATCTAAAGCCTAAACACTTTCCCCTCTAGTTTAGGGCTAAGCAAATGTTGAGGAACACTGATTTCGTTTGACACTGACATCATTGGCATGACTGAGAATGGCAAACCCGATTGGCTGAATATATTTAAACGTCCTTTAAATTCTACCCTCATCGAAATTCCCATTGACACCCCCTCCATATGTGTTAGTGACATTCTAACAGGAACCCCTGTCCTTACCCAGTGGGACAGCCTTTACACTCACTGTGACTTCAGGTCAGTGAATGTGGAATGTCTGACAATATTAAATACTGAGTCTCCCCATAGGAGTACAACTCCCAGTACTAGGCTAGCTGGTTATGTTAGAGCAGTGTTTCTCAACCCAGTCCTCAAGGACCTCCCTCCCCCCCAGATAAGTCACATTTTTGCTCCTCCCCAGCTCTCTGCCCACCTGAAACAAGCAATAAAGAAACCAAATAGCTGAACCAACAAACAATAACACTAAATACTTGAACCAAAAAACCAGGAACACCAAATACCTGAGACAAACAATCAACAACACCAAATACCTGAGACAAACAAGTACACCAAATACCTGAACTAAGCAATCAAGAACACCAAATCCCTGAACCAAACAAGAACACCAATTACTTGAACCAAGCAATCAAGAACACCAAATACCTGAACCAAGCAATCAAGAACACCAAATACCTGAATCGAACAATATCAAGAACACCGAATACCTGAACTAAACAATCAAGAACAATGAATAACTGGTACAGCTGTGTTAGGATCCAGGAGAAAGCAAAAATGTGGACTGCCTAGGGATCCCTGAGGCCTGGATTGAGAAACATTGTGGTAGAAGAACCATACAGAGTCTGCTAAACATGTCCTCCCCTCTCCACCTTCTCCCCTTGAGTCACACAAACAGTGCATGCAAACAGCTCCAGGAGTGCAAATTACACACGGCTTTTCAGAATCAAGGACTTAAAGCCTGTAACAGGTTCTACTCAGGTGTTTACAATGCCCTACCAGCACAAGTGCGAGCACTTGTTCCATTTATCTCAAATCAGCAGTCCCGAATCGTATTAAAAATTTCACACAAAGCTTAACATGATTCATTTCCATTTCTTCCAGAGGCTGCTTTGCCCACCCTAAACGCGGAGATGGAGAAAGGGCAGTCCTGATTACAGGTAATGGTAATGGCGCCCATTACGCGTCACCAGCTCACTCAGATTTTGTCACCATGTCTTTCTTGCTCGTAACAAGCAGCCTGTTTCAAAGCAGGAGACTCGAGCCGCAATCCCCACTCATCTGCGGGGGTCATCCTTACATTGCGTCGGGGGGTGGGGGGGGACAAACAAGGAAGGTCAGAGACACCCGCTTCAGGAGTCCCAGAGCTAAGACTGCCTGGAAAAGGTCATGTGGTGAGGGCAGTCAGCTGGTGTCACTCGTTATTGTCGCTCCGCCTGTTCTCCAGTAACTTGTTAGCCTCTGCTCCGGACGCGCTAATTATTCTGTGGTTTCGGCATGTCAGGCACGTCGCCCTCAGAGATTTGTTTTCCTATTCCCCCCCTCCTCAGTTTTTCTCCACCCCGGCTGCTCTACGCTCGGGGTCCGAGTTGGCAAATGCCATGCACTAATGCACCCCCCCGCCCAGACCCCTCGGCACAGCAGCCTGGCTGCTAAACCTTTCTTCTGGGCAATTCTGGAGCACAGCAATGATGATAAATTGCACGGTGGCTGCAATTCCGGAGCCCCCACCCTTCCTCCAGACGAGACAGAAATGCCCCACGGAACAGGCAGCCTGCAGTGGTGGGGGTATGGGAGTACCGTGCTCCCCATTTAATCCTCCTGACGTTTCAATAGCTCCTCCCTCCTCCCCCTGGACCACACAGTAGCATGTTTCAGAAGGAAAATAGCACGCACACGTATTTATCATAACGTCCCCGGTCAAAAAGAAAAACTGGAAAATTTCTGCTGGGCACAAGCATTTTTTGGTAATTCCCTCATTTATTAAATGGATTATTATTTTAGGAAGGTGCTGGGGAATTGGCTAGGAATTGGTGACCAATGGAGTTACATTACTTAAATGGCTTTCCAATGTTGTTGTGGGGTGGGGTTCTTGGTGGTGGTGGTGGGGGGGAGGTGTCACCATATCTGAACAAACTCAGATTATGAAAAATGTGCCCGGGGAGGAGGGGCTATGCCGTGTTCATAAAACAGCTTGCAGGAAATGCTGCCATGGACAGGTTTGTCGGCTCAATTTCGGTGGCGACACATGCGACGGGCTACGGTGGCGACATGAGCGATGGATTATGATGGTGACACATGCGATGGGCTACGGTGGCGATACATGCGATGGGCTACGGTGGTGACACATGCAACGGGCTACGGTGGTGACACATGCGACGGGCTATGGTGGTGATACATGCGACGGGCTACGGTGGCGACACATGCGACGGGCACCCGGGTAGGTTTTGCCACCACCACAGAGGTATACGGGCCTCTTAATTAGTATATTTTGACCTGATTTCCCTTGTTGCATAAGTGGCCCCTAGTCCACGACCTTACACCCCTATTTCCCATAAATCCAATCTGTCTCATCAAAAGAAAGTAGGCCAGATTTAGAGACCCCCACTCATGTGTGATTTTATTAGCAACTAATGATGGGGGAGAAGCTTTAATAATTTTTGCTTTGGGGGGCAGGGGGAGGCTTTTAACAGCACGTTGCACGGTGCATTACGTCAGTTTTTGCGAAGTGTTGCCGCAGACCCTCAATGGCTGCCTTCTTCTGAAGGTATTTTTCAAGGCATTAAGTAAAGCTTTCCACGCTGATCCCGCAAACGATTATTCTTTTAATCACATGACCTCCAGAGCCGCTCTCAGGTCTCCGGGGACCACCGCTGCGTGCGTGCCGGCTTCAATAAGATGACCGAAGAAGGGACCGCTCAGCAAGGAGGGGGGACATCAGGATATCCTGCAGCCTTCTGCACACCCACACAAGTCTTAAATGAGGTCAGGGGTTACGGTGCTAACTGAGCATATACAGCAAGGGAGCAGTCAGCTAAGGACCAGCATCAAACCCCACAGTCTGTGATCTGATCCCTTTAAAATGCAGGAATGAGGACTCTAGGCATTAATTGGTAGGAGCATAGAAGGTTCTTGATCCAATTTAGGGGGCTTCAGATGCCCGACTTGTCATCTCAGCCTCCCTGAAAAATAATTATTCTAAAACCAGATTTGCTCTGTACTTTCATATACATTTCATACCCTCTTCTTGCCACATTTTATTGCGCAGAACCACCACCCCCCCCCCCCCACCCCGTGTGTAGGGTGGTGTCTTATTTCTTTAGGGAAGCCTAAAGTCATAGAAGCGCCCCTGGGTAGGAATCGAATATGAGGCCTGGGTAAGAATCGAATATGAGGCAAAGTACTTGACAGACATGAGGTATTGCAGATTCAGCACGGGTTGGAGGACGGGAGAAGGCATCGATCTCACCTGCGAATCTCCTGCTGTGGGCTGACCCACGGTAATCACGCAAAGGGCCAGTCTCTGCGACAGGCCGCCCGGCCACCTGCAGCCATTTCCCCGCTTAGCTCCCAATAACAGGCGCCATTGGACGCCCTCACCAGAGACAACGTTTTCAAAGTCACGCCGGTGCCCTCCGGTCGCTTGTGTAAACCCGGGGAGCTTCTGGAAAAATCCTACAAGGCTCTCAACAGGTTTTCTTGTTCTTACGGACTTTAAAAAGCAAATAGTGGATCAGAGTTCTGGGGGAAACGTTGAGGAAAAATTAGGAGTAGTATGTATGGCTTGGGTGACACATTAAGGAGAAGGAGGAGAAGGTGCCTACAGTAAAAAGGCTCCATGAATGTTAATGGGATCTTTCACCACCAGGATTAACCACCACAATTAAAGGATTAACAAAAGAGAACCTTGATTTTCTTGAAGGGCAGAGCTTCTCTAAAAGGATCTTCCAGATGCATCAGAAATTAGCACATTAATACAACAATTCATTACTTTACTTTTAATAAACTCCTTATATTACTATTACAAATAGCAAAAAAAAAATCAATTTAAAATCAGTTAATTCACAAACATTATTTTATAGCTAAAACAACAGCACTTGACAGAGGGTGTACATTAGACTAAGTCATTGTCTAGAAGGAGCTATTGAAATAAATAAAGAAATTATATTCATTTGTAGTATTTAGATGAGTTAATATAATGTGGATAGGCAAGATCACAATATATAAATTACATTTATATTACACTTTATTATTACATTATTACAATAATCATGAATTTATGCAGTAAGTGCAAATCATTGTCTGGTTAATTCATTAAATGATTAGTTGATTTTATATTCATAGGAAAATATGTAGCACCTCCTATCAAAACAACGGAAGAAGTGACAAGCTGGAGTGACTCACCAGCACCCAAAGGCCACCAACAACCCAACGTTACCTAGCATCTTACTCTAAAAGACAGTCTCGCGGCTGCTATACGTGACATTAGCATCGCTCCGCTAATCAAGGTGTCGCTGATTAAAATGCGCTGCTCCTTCTCTTAAGAGGTCTCAAGCAATGGTTATAAATAACGAGGCACTATGTCGAAATATAATTGGGCCTGGTGTGATTAATTTAGACAGTTCCATGTTAAATGGCTGAGAGGAAAGTGAACTGAAACGGTCCCTGGATGAAAAGATTTAGCATTTAGCATCCAGTCTTGTTCTCACAAGGTGGCGGCAATCACACATGGCAGTCTCACAGCGTTCAGTCACGTCATCACTTAAAGAGATCTAAAGGGACTAATGCATATCGTAACGTATCATACAAAAGTAAAGTTAAATTCTACCTACACCCAGGATTTCACAGGCAAAACCTGTTGGATTAACTAACTGGATTTTAGCTAATGTGAACATGTGAGGTTATATATGTGTCTGTGCGTAAACGAGTGGAGAGTATGCTCTCTGCTCTGACGCTTGCACTGCTCTCAGCCATGTCGTCTGTCTCTGGCGCCTGCAATGGTCCACTCCAGACACTATGATGAATGGTCTCTTCAGAGGCGATCTGTGCTTGCAGATGGCTTTTTCAAGAGCTCCTCTCCCCTCCCCCTGAAAGACCTTGAGGACAGTCTCCCTCCTCCTGGGTCAAGAAACAGCTGTCGACAGCAAGCGACCTCATGGCAACTGGGTACCAAATCACCAGGGATGGGGAATGGAGGGGTGTTGTCCACCCCCTGGGCAAAGGCAAGAGGTGGGTATCTCTGCTGAGCGGGCAGGCCATGGATGGCAACCATGCCATCATCGGTCAAGTGGGACTTTAAAGACCACACTGACCATAGGCCCGTAAACCTCAGGGTAACAGACACACGCCTGGTCTGGAGGGCAGTTAAGATTGTGTAAAGGAGGGTTAGGTTGGCACTCTGCTCATGACTCATCAAAGCGGGCAATGTTCATGCCCACATTTAAATGTATCTTAGGAACGATAACAATAAAAAGTATATATATATATATCATGGCCACGTTTTACGATTTAACTAGAACAAAGCAACTAATTAGTAAAATATGGCCACAATTCAATACATTCTGGGAATGAATTAGCAAAACATGGCTAAAATTATATATCATCATGTCATGAGCAGGGCTCCAAAATAATTGGTCCCACAACCGTGGAATAGGATGAGCAATAAAAGACTGGCTTTTGAAAACATGCAATATGTTATCTGTGTGTGTGTCAGGTCTCATCGAGCAGGATGCTATTGTTGATTCGCGTGGGTCTTGGTGCCGTCGCTGTAGGATGCGAATGAGGGTTTCGGGGTTAGGGCACACATACGCTCCGCTTCAGGCTGGGAGCCGCCTCAGGCTCGCAGTCTGTCAGCCTTGGCCGTATTCTTGGATACACATTCTGGGGACAGCATTTAGCATGTGATGCAGATGAATATCGTGTGTTTTATCTTCCTAAGGATAGGAAAAAAACGCCGTCAGAGGTCTCCTCTCAAAGCCAACTCATTTCGGTCTCCAGCTCACCTTAGATGACTTACCACAAAGGGCTTAAAACACAAACAAATACCCTTGAAGTTTACAAATTTACGCTACTGTGAAAGTGCCTAAAGCTTTTAATTGTAGTGCATGAATGACAATTAAAAACATATTCATGGCTTATTGGTGCTAAAACACAATGTTCCAACAGAGTTAAGTGACCCATCGCTGTAGTAAACATTTCAATAAAAATTATCCTCATGTCGCGACTGAGATATAAATGAAACATGGAGTTTTTTGGGGTTCATCCTCCTTTTGTTAACTCGAACAAAAAAGGCTCACTTCTGCTAAGAGCACAAAAGAACAGAATAATTTCCATGGCAACGGTCAGCGCGGTTACGTTTCCAAGCTCGGAAGATGGGTGTTTGTAGTTTGATTCCTTTCTGTTAATTGAATCATCGTTTTATCTCCATCTCTCATTACCTCTCAGATTTTTTTCCATTGAAGATAACGGGTCGGCAGATATTTCCTTGGTACCTCCTTTCTTTGTCTGCCTGAGTCGCTATGTCAACTTTCACCCTTTTTTGTAGACGCGTGCCCAGAGCAACACTTTCCGTGCCAGCGAGAAGACTGTAAAGGATGAATCTGGCCAAGATGGAAGGAGAATTCACTAAAAAGAGTCAAACAAGAAGGTGATGACTTTGACCTTCTCACCTTTCTTTCCTCTGTTGACAAAGCTGCCAGTAGGCACCCAACACTGATATTAGTATTATTATTATTATTTACCAGACACTTCTATCCTATGGGACATACAATTGTGAAAACAGGGTCACCCCGATCCATGGGGTAATTTGTGGTTAGGGTCCTGCTCAAGGTCCCAATGATGGCATCACTTCCACCGACTCTGGGATACAAGTAAGTGTCTTTCCAAAGGCCCAGTATTCTAACCCGCTGAGTCACACATCGTCCCCAGCAGACAGACTACCAGGCTTCCAATTTGCATTTTCTTTTTCCCAAATGTCGTCACCCCTGAGAGAACAGTTAACACAGCCTGCTTGACCGTACAGGAATTAATTAGTGGTGATGCAGGCAGATGGGGCCCTGTTGTCACCTTGGGAGGACCCAACCTGGACATCCCAGAACGTTCAAAAGTATTTAGTGATGACCAGAGTAGCAGAGTAAACATTTAGAAAGAGAAAACATACAAGTACCAACAATTTATTCATAATGCTAGTTAAAAAAATATCTCTGATACACATGCCTTTAATTGCTTGGAAACACTATAGGCAAGTTATACATCAGCTGGCAGTTGAGGTGAAAGAAACTGAAAAGTAATGTTAAGGGCTTTGTGAGCAGAGATCTTCTCAGACTGTCCTATTTCCCTTATGGGGTGTGAACAGGTAAGCTGTTGACCTTCAAGGCCAACAGAAACCATGCTCGGCCACTTTCCGTCATGATAATGCACGGCAGTGTTGTTCTCTAGGTGCAAATTCCCCTCTCGGCGGCTGTAAAATTCAACAGGCTACCTGGCAACCTGTAATTCATGGAATAGGCTCCAGGCACAGAATAGGAAACATACTGTGTACTGCCATACACTGGATACACAATTATAGAAGACAGACAGAGGATGGATGGATGGATGGATGGATGGATGTACAGGTGGATCACATATTTATCTAAATCTAGTTATTAACTTTGCACACAGCCAAAACATAATCAATATCCAAATCTCTATTTAATTTTTCCCTCTCGAGGAATATACCCAGGCATCATTTTCTCTTCGCACACAGTATATTAATTCTTGCTCGGAGCTATATTTAAAACAGTTACACAATAATGGAGAAAAATGATCAACAAAAACATCCAAACTGCAGAACTGTCCCCAGTACAACAGGAATCTATTATTTTTTCCTATTTCAGTCAAACGAAATCAAATACGGTCAGACAGAGACGGCAATTCAAGTTGTGTTTGACCTCCTCAATGTGTAAGCAGTTAAAAACATCGTTAAATTTTCACTAGCAGCACTGGCTTCTTCAATGGAAGACTAACATTTCATTATTATTTGGAGGCCGAAATATTCATATGCTCACAACTTGCTAAGGAATTTTACACTTTAAGAGGAAGCGAGTTAAATTATTGATATTGGTCTGCGGGTAATTAAAGAAACATACATATTCCACTGAAACTGGGCAAACTGAATTTCCAGGCCCATCTCCATAGACCCGCTTTTTTTCCAGAAGCACAGCTTGTTATTCTGCGATAACACACATCTTCTTGTCTCCCTTATCATTTAATGTGTCGACCGAGTCATTTTCCCCCATTATGCTGACTTGTGTTACACGACGCCAGCGGCGTCTTAAAAGGAAACGGCAAACATGCTTAGATTTTAACAGTCGAGACGATAATTGGATCGAGATTCATTTTATTCCTCATTACTGCAATTAGATGGTCAAAGGCCATCATCTGTCTCAGGAGGAACGTCAAGTGACCATGATTCTTCATATTGATTTCTTCCACTGGCCGCTCTTTCCCAGTAGCCCATGTGTTTTGCTTTTCCAGTATCCTGAATCTCATAAAGCTTCTCCCCATCCCCTGTCCATCCCTCACAAAGGAATTCGGCAGATCAATCCACATCTCACGGTCCTGTTTGCCGTCGGGTCCGCGGCTTTTCCACAGAACCGGGTAACTGTTGACAGCATGAATTATTCAATTTGATAAATATTCATATACAAAAATTAAATTAATCATATAATCGTAATGATATGGATTGGGAAGCATTAATCTGATGAATTCTGTGCCTTATTAATTTAAAATACTTTATTAAAATGTAAATGAAAGGTGTTAAAATGTAGTCGTGGGAATGCCTTTTTTTGGGGGGGGGGGGGG
>JAODLC010000106.1:1247248-1283683 GCA_026781145.1 Hippopotamyrus pictus
CCCCCCCCCCCCCCCCCGCCCGGAGCCGCTATTCCTGACCTCCAGTGGCGGGAAAACGAGTTTTCCTTCACGCCTCGAGCACTCCATCCTTTTCCGCCGATGCTCCTGCGTGGCAACGTCCCGGGAGCCCAGGCTGGGGCGTGGGTGGGATTTAATCGTGTCGGGCCGGGATTCAGACTCTATTTAAACCGGCTGCCGCTTCATAATTGATTCCGTGAGGGGGCCACAGACACGGGACAGCAGCAGTCTCTGGGAGGTGCTGACCTTGGGCTACGGCAGGACCCGTACAAGCAGATTCAGCACCAGCCGCACCGGGAAAGGCGCCTTCATGGCCATCACATGGAAAATGAGGCGATGTCAAGATTATACTTCAATTTCATACACACACATACACGCAGGCACAATATGTGTGTCCGGGGCCGTTAAACCAGTGGCCAGGACATTAAGGAAGCAGCACTGGTCCTTGCTGTATTTTGTTTTCCGATTCTTCATAAAAATCATACTGTGTGAAACATATTTGCACCACCTACTGGTAAACACGCCTTATTCAGTCCTGCTGTGATGTGTACTTACAGAAGGAGGTGGAAGAGCGAGACCTTCCACGCTGCCAAGTAGCCCTGGAGCTTTAACACCCCCCCCCTCCGCGNNNCCCCCCCCCTCCCGCCGCTAACCTGTGCACAAACTAGGCCGGGACGCTTTATTCCTCATGACACTTCAGGCTTAATTCAGCCGAGAGTCATTAATATGCTCGACATTTTGGGGACAGCGGCAGTGGGTCGGAGCCACTGCAGCTTTTTCCGTGGTTCTCTTATTTAGCGCTTTCCGCGGCACTCGTGCGCAGGCCGCCTCGCTCGGGCCCCGGGGCAGGGAAGCCCTCCGCCTTGCCGTCCTGCCCTCCGCCCCTGCCCTCTCACGGCGCAGCTTAAATTAAAGTTTTACCAAAGCCATTCCGCTATAGAATTTTTCCTGCATGTGCGGATGCTGGGTATGGCATTTATTTATTGAGAAACTTTGTTTTGGACAATGTCTTTTCCCTCACGAATGATTAACGTTTGTTTACACTACATTTTCATATATACTCACGTTTGGAAAGGCCCCGCCCACTCCTTTCCGCACTGCTAACAAGGGGATCAAAGCAGCAATCAAAACAACAAATACCAACACCAGGGGCGCTATAAAGGGGGAGGGGAATTAGGATGACAGACCTGAAAAAATTTAGAACATAATTGGATTGGTCTGTATTGGTGGCCCAATATTATATGCTTTCTTGGGGCCCAAAATCTCTTGCTGATCAATAGAGACAGCCCAGCAAACAGACTGTATGCCCACCCAACAGATCTCAAATGTCAACAATTTTACCGTCATCGCCCCCCAAGTCCTATTGACGATTCGAACCCAGGTGCTCACCCCAGCATGACATCCTGGTAACGACACGGTGATGTGCTTGCCGAACACGCAGGGGGTGGGTGCATATATAGATTGTAAGGTGGAGGGGGCGGCATTCGCTGTCCTGAGGCGCGCTGCATGAGTGATGTCGTGCGGCGTACGAGGCTGATCGCCGATATGTCTCCCTGCTTCTGAGGGATCGTCACATCATTTTGGAAGCGACACGATGTCACAATTCAGACCATTCATAACATTCCAGCGCGACCTGCCGTCTCCATCGCTCTGACCCGTTCCAATGGACATGATGTCATAAAAACCGATAATGCTTGAATAATGTATTTTTTCTCTTTAGCTCGTCAGTTCATCGTCTGACAGTCTATTTTGTTATTTTGGGGACATGCTTTTCTGTGACATCCAGTTTGTTCTACCCACCATAATTTAAGATGCCTGCTGCATGCTTAAAAATTAAAGCATGGGCAGATCCATCAAGTAATGAATTAATCATCCACACAGAATTCCCTTTGCCAGCCTGACAGTAGGATTCTCATCGCCTGTTATACTCGATCAGTCTCACATCTGCCGTTGGCATGTGCAAAATACGCGGGATGTCATTCTCAAAGTGCCGCCACATCCTTAAATAATGTGACTGTTCTGCCTTTCTAACACGGCTCAGAATCAAGGTTTAGACAAGTGCCGTGATGTTTATTATCCAAGGGGGCGATGGTCAAGTGTTTTTACCTTGGGTACTTCACATGTATGGTGTGGGGGGGGGGGGGGTAACCAAGGAAACCCAGAACATCCATTCATAAAATATTCGTAAAATATCTCCATGTTGGCTTTGACCCGAGTCTGACCTTTACATGACTTTCAATCCAGCATTGAAACCATACTCACAGAGAATCTCCATAAGTGTCACAAAGGCCAAGGTTGTATTGGTCACAATAGTCGGCGTGGCAGAAAACCCTAGGTCAAGCCACAAGTAGAATCAAGCGGCTGCATCACTGAGTGCCGACCTTCAGAAATTACACCCAGCTACTGAGACATGTGGGAACATCTCTGCATATCACTGTAGAAGATAACGACGTGGGCATTTGTTATTGTAATCAACCCAATTTCCAAGTGCTTATGCAGGAGAGAATCGTGGAGAGCCTGGAGCTCATCCCGGGAAGTGCAGGACACTAGGCGGGGGAAATCCCGAATGCCGAGCCCGTTCATTGCAGGGTTTTTGTAATCGTAAGTACAGTTATGCTATATGGGGAACTGGCCCCCAGTCAGTCACAAAAACTGAGAAATCCACCTAAACTCTGGAATTTATTTTTAAAAAAACACACAACAATCTAAACTTATGAGTCATGATTAACGGATGTTCCGGATTAACCGGAACAGTGCCAAACAATTAACAACTGATACCAATACCTTACCGGCGTCTGAATTCAGCTATTGCTGACACAAATGAATACGTTTAAACACAAGAATAAAGTTCACTAGTACTGTGAGGCTCAACTCTTGACAGATGCCGTTAAGACATAATGCGACACCTAGCATCAGCAAATAATGGTGTTTAAGAAACTCCTTCTAGTCCAGCAGCCACTGGGGGAATGGCAGTGGAACACCGCGCTCGAGAAGATCCGAGAAGATCGTGTCACAGTGGGATGTTTGAAAACACGGTGGGCAGGATGCATAGATGGAAACAGCGGGAGGAATTCCGGTCGGATCGTTCTCCTGGCAGGGGTGAATCACGACCTGCACGGCGAGGGAGTTCTGAATCCGCCGTCCTGCTGGTGATGATTCCATATTGAGCAAAGCATCGACGAAGCAGCCCTAATGGGTCCCCTGACCAAGAACATGAGTGGCATTGTCATTGACAGATTAGTAGGTAACTAGGCATCCAATGCTCTCAGTGCTCCGTGTAGGTGTTGGGGAACGAAGATGTTGGGGGGGCGGTGGGCTTGGAAATACAAAACCAGCAAGAAGCCATCAGCCTCTGAGGAAGTCACTGAGGAGATGAAAGCCACTCCTTGCCATAATCCATAGTCCATCATATCAGTGGAAGGAGGCACATGTAAGGGAGGAGAAGAAAATCAAGGCTTTACGAGCCGTAGAAATGAACCCATCTCTAAGAGATAAAGATGCCATGACTTATGTTATGTCTCATTCTGTCGTATTTAACATATATCACCATTCCTCCAAACATCGACCTTTAAGGACCTCTGTGCCTAGTCTCTCAGGATTAGGAGAACATATAAGGATAATATAATCAAGGTCCAGAAAGGAAAATGCTCGTACAAACAGGCAATGGGAAGTGACCGACGACAAGGTTAAGAGAAGATCAGTGGAAGACTGAAAGAACGGTGCACAATCACTCGGGAAACAAAGTATACAGCCAAAAGCACGAGGAAACCCCTATTGATTAGTTGAATTGCACCGGCAGCAGAACGGGTGGTCGTACCGGGTGGTAGTACACGAGAGGTTATTGACTTCAGCTTGGCACCATCACAGGGTGACAAACCAGTTCACCAAAATTCTACCCTACTGGAGCTTTTCTGGTGAACCACAGGCGAAGTGATTGCGAAGCGGAAACATCTGGAAGCAGGTTCCACAGGATTCCAAACTCACTCAACATCAATAGCCAACCCCAATGGCAGAAGATACCACCAGCAAAGTTCCAGCATGTAATGGAATGATTTCCCAACAGAGTGGAGGATATCATAGCAACTAAGGACCAACTTTACAATGAAACCCTTGCTTTTGAAATGAAACGTTGGAAGCTGGTACCCAGATACCATATAATGCATCCTTATATTTACTGGAAATGTACTGTGGGGCGGCAGGAAGAGGCCAATCAACAGCACCACTGTCAGCCATCCCACTCACAAACCAGAGGATTCTGGGAAGGAGCATGATGAGAAGAGGCAGGGCCTAGCAGCCGCACTGCTCAGAGTCCTGTCTCCAGCGGAGCCGCTTCTCTGCGACTTGGGCTAGACATGCGGCTTCACATCCAGAGCTGTGGTAGAAACTTCCACCTCACCCACCCCAAACACGTCTCGGCGTCTCCAAGGAATCAGGCAGGATGCTTTACTTATTTATTCAATAATCTGAGAGATATTACATCAAAATTGAGACACTTGTCAACTGGCTCTCACTGGTGGCAGATTACAAAATAATGCTCAAATCTTTCCATTCAGAAGTATTCACACGCACCTTGGCACTGATTATTACAGCAGTCCACAGATTACAGAAATCGTTTGTTGTTGAGTGATGTCCACCACAGTGCTCGCAATCAAACTCGCAGGAGGCTAGAGAACCAAAACGCAATTAGACCCAACATTTGTTTCAAGAAGGCTTCTGGTTTAAGATTATAGACTGGTGGTTTGTGTCATGCGATTCTAGTTTCCTGATAAGAACTACAAACCACATACAGAGAGAGCCGTAGTCAAACTACATTAACCGCAGCACACATGCAACATTTCAAGAAACTTACATCACCGCCACCAGCAGTGACATTTTTTCCTGACAGACTCCACCATCTCAAGATTCCGGGTTGTGCCTCTATACCCGGGATTAGAAGGTTGCCAATTCACATCCTGTCCTCGACGGAATAGTCACATCTCCATTGGGCCCTTCAGGAAGGCCTTAACCCCACCACCACCACCACCACCATCATCAACAAAATGCTCCGGGTGGGGGGGGGGGGGGGGAGAAAAATAACCCTTAATTCAGACCCCAAGCTTCCTTCTTACCTGTATGTGACCGTACAGTATGTTTCAAATAAGTGAAGATCGTGCATGCAAAAAGAAGCATCCCAATGTACTTGTACAAATAGCAAAGAAAGCAACACCTCAGTTTAACTTATGGTCACGTGACACGCATGTGCGCCACTCAGCCTGAGATCAACAGTGTTAGTGACATCAGCTTGCATGTGTTACACGGAGCATGTGGCCCTTGCTCCCTGGACTTTATTACACCCCAATCTGGTCTGCGTGTAAAGTGACACCCACACACGCACGCGCACACACACACTCACACACACACACACACACACACACACACACACACACACACACACACACACAGCAGCATATGCCTGTGCTGTTCACAGTGGCCGCACAGAGTGACAGCCAGTGACTAGTGTAGGAGGGCTGTTAATTAACTGTAGATAATTGTCTTCGAGCTGCAGACCCGCCGCCGACTGTGGGAGTAGTTCAGCGTGCCATTAGGAACCCCGGACACTGCTTCAGCACGCTAGATGCTAGGCGGGGGCGGCCGGGGGGGTGCATCGGAATATATTTGCGCAAACCAGTTAAGCTGTGACATTATTTACACATGGGGCTGTCATTTCCAAGTGAGGGGGGTCACCCTCCCATCTTCAAAGTTGTTCCCACACCTCCATCTCACCCCCCCCCCCACACACACACACACACACACACACACGCACGAAAACAAGCAGGCCAATCGTCTGGCTGGAGACACACATCGAGATATACCTCCAATCTCCCCCTTCTCGCTGTTCCTGGACGGAGCCACCAAGCACTTCTTTTTTTCCTTCCCTTCTCTGCCTTTCGCCTCCGTCTTTCCGGAAAAGATTACAACCTGCCCACTCAGTGGGACTGGCACAGAAATTCCCCGCCGTGAAAATACGCCCAGCACTCCTGGCTCCGACACCGCTAATCTCATTAGTGATTTTATACTTCTGTTGGTATGAAATCGTCGCCTCGGTTTCATTCTTCCTGTTGTTGTCTCGACAAAGAGGAACGGTTCCGCGTGTTGGAATGCAACGGAACAGAAGCCAGTTCTCACCCACCCAATGCTCTGGCTTAATTACCGGGGGGCTGCCAGACTGGCTGTAGTCATAACTGATGGACATAGGCAGGGCTCTGTCGATAATCCCTGGAGACATTTTTATTCTGCAGACGAAAAGGTTGACGGCATCAACACAGCGACGACTGCGATCTGAGGGAAAAAAGAGCGTGGAAGAAATTAACAGCGAGCCTCCCAAAGCAAGGGCGGAGGGTGACCCGGAGTTGGGGGTCGTTTTCAAGGTGGCTCCGGCCATGCGGAACGGGACTTTGAGGACCTGAGCGCTAATCATCCTACCCGGCTGCTTCTGTGCACGTGGCTTTTTTGCCCGGCTGCCAACACGCTGCCAACACGCCATCATTATTTGGGTCTTTAAAGTCCCGTTTTTGTTTGCCATGGCCCCCTTAGGCTTGAGTGCGACGGCATTTTTCGGCACGCACTCTCCACCATGAAAGGCAGACTCTCGCCGACGGCCTCTGGGGTCTTTTAAACCGCACCGATGCCAGCCCAGAAAGTTCCCTCAGAAGCCGGATAGTAGGTTAAAAAAAAAAACCATAACCCTGAGAAGCTGTCAGAGAGAGTTATGAAATATTTACAGACAAGGAACATTTCTCTCCCCCTTAAGCTGTCCCCTCCAGAGGCTTGAGTGATGCTTTAAGTGCAGGGCTGAAGTGCCACGATCTTGTGTTCCAGGCTGATTTGCCTTGTTTGCTCGCCCCGGCTTCTCCCGCGCCGCCAGGGACTCCGCCGCTCCGCCACGGAAAGCAAAACCCGCCACCGGAGAGTCTGAACCGGTGTAAGGCAGCCCGATCGGGGCCTCCGAGGCCGAACGGCATAGCCAGGGGGCCGGTCTGGGGGGGTGTCAGGCCAGCTTCAGAGGAATCCCTCAACGCGCATTTGCATTAGGCGGAATCAGAACGAAATACTATAAAATGCACATAATTGCATCGGTCTTTAATTCTCCGACATTTGTTAGACTGCTCGTCTATATGCTTGCCTAAAATGACATTAGGCAGGCACCTGCGAGGGGGGGTGGGGGGGTTTGGGCGCTGAACACCTGCTGTTTTACCAAAACCATTTAACGTGAAGTTATGTATGAGCTTTATAGGTACTGAGTGCCCCTCTGAAAGTCCAGACACAGCCGTAACATTAGGGATACATGAAAGCCATTAGGGGTAAATTTCATTACTGTCATTAATAAGTTCCAGGTCTTAATTGCACACTGACTGCTAAAGGTCATAAATGGATGCGCTTTTTTTGGGAGAGAAACAGCCTTTCCCCCATAGCTCTGGTTAATTGCAGAAAGTGCCCCAGTTAAACATCCCGCTCTGTGGTTCCCCTGCTTAAGTCTGAACCTACATCCTTTCAGAAATCACCAGTCCAGCTCCTGAAGGATTAGGCCACTTCCATGCCCGCTGCAGGACTCTGGCATGAGTGGAATCGGATCCCATACAAGCTACCACGGGCTTTGCTGAAACTGGTGTGATTGTCCCAGCCTCCCAAGAGATGTGACATGATTTGCCGTCGGATCTCATCCTCGGCAGTCAGGTCGTGCAGCGCGCCGACCGGACCCGGCAGAGCCCGTCGACGTCCAGGACGGGAGCCCCTGACATCGGCCGGAGCCCCCATCGGTGCAGATAAAACCAGGCCCCGCCCCTCCCTCGTCTCCTCCTCTCGACGCCTCGCCGACCAAGAAACGAGCCCATGATTTATTCAGGAGCTGACTCTTAGATCTGGGAGCGCCATGTTCTGGGTCAAAGTGGGCCAGGAGAGGTTTGCCTGACATTCAGAACACCGGCACTCACTGTATCACATAAATCTTACTAATGATTTAAGGCAGCTTAGGGTCGTATATAAACATAACTATTGGCATCCTGGATTTAATATGCAGAGTCGCTGGAAAATTTGGGATAAACCGTGCTGACTTACAGCTCCCCCCCCCATCTGCAATTAAAGCTCTGGCAGAAGAGTTTGCTGCAGGAGCCCCTATGAAAGTGACTGTAGTCGTCAGTACTGCAGGTACGGCTGATGGTATAAATAATCCCAAGAGATGTCGTAATGCTGCCGAAATGGTTGACAGGGGAAGAAATATTACGCCAATTCTGTCTTCAATAAACGTAGCCGTCTCGGTGGAACGGGACACATGTAAACGCTAACATATGTGTGTATAATGATCGTACAGCGAGTAAACCTCCTCTGTTGTTGCTATGTAGCTGAATGGGGGGGGGGTGGTGGTGTGCGTTTGTCTGTAACGGCTCACGATTTTGCCTCCACCAGCTTCCCACTGTAGGTGTCAGCCCTGCCGCGATTAAGTCGCCACGGGAACGGGAAGCTGGCCGGAGGGCCACTGGGAGCAGCTGGCCAATTTCCCTGACAGATGAACCCACTCAGACCCCGAATTTCCAAGGGGTCACCCTCCCTGCCATCATTACTTTCAGGCCCCCTCTCCTGATGGACCCCGGACCCTAAAAATTCCAGCTTCCGGATTCCGTGCAGCAAATACATTATTTGACCCCTCCTGACCTCTTCCTTCGAGGCAGTAATACGCATGCATGAGGAGTGGAACAGATGCAAAGGGCCTGCACAGCCACTAGGGCGGCGCTGCAGATGACGCATCGAAATAGTCACTGAGACTCAATAAAAATGGAATAAATTTAAAAAGCAGTAAACAAACAGTTGCATCGTTATGCAAATTAATTCACATCGACTGGTTTTGACCTAGACAAATCTACACTCTAAGCCAGAGTGAAGCGATGCAGATATTCAATACTGCATTACTGAGTGTGTCGGGGGGTTTGTTTGGGGGGGTAAGCATCTGTCACACGACTGGAATCATCATCACATCCAAATCGGCTTCCGAGGGCGCGTCACGCACATGCAACATCGCCGTCAGCGCACGTGATGCTTACACTTGCCCGCGGCACGCGGCGTCGGTCTGCGTGGGTACCCCGAGACGCCTGAACAGCCCACCCCCAAATCCCTGTCACGGGGCCCGCCAGACGGCCCAGACTCACAAGCTGGGACAGCTTTCAGCACAGACCCCTCAGGCTATGCGGTTAGATTCGAGCCCAGGGTCTCCGTCGGCCCCACAGGTAGGACTGCAAAGATGAGTAAAGAGCTTTGTGAGCTTGACATAACACAGCATAGCTTACAGTGATCCAGAAAGAGGGAGAGGGCAGGGTACATGCCATAATGAATATTAGGGAGAAGGTTCCTAAATAACACCCCCCGAAAGGTCTGCATAATTACCGCTCTCGTTTACATTGTTCCGGGGGCGGAATGGAGTTTGCCGGAATCGTACCCCACGCCCCTCCCCACATCACTACTACAAAAGGATACTTCCACAATGAATAGCAATTACGGATGTTCTTCACCGGCGAGACTAATTATAAAAAGCCGCAGAGTAGAAAACCCGGCCCTGGAGCACTCAGACTCAAGGACAGCTCAGAACTGATAAACGCGAGGCCGGTTCTGCCCAAGCGTACGCCTGGGCTTGTTTTTATCCAGTCACCGCCTCGGGTCTCCATCCCGGACGGGCGTTCGGAAAACCGGCGGGGATCCCTCGCCTCTCCGGGTGATATTGATCGGGACAGCGGTGTACAGGTCGCTGTCATGTGCATCTGCCCGTAGTGACCGATGGTTGGGGATGAGGGAGGGGTTGTGGATGGGAAAGGGAGGTGGGCAGGGTAGGGTAATCGCGCAGTCTGTCCACTACACCACATCTCTGATGGTCATGTGACTTATTCCAGGAAACCGTCTGGAGGACGAAAGAAAGGCAGTTCTCTGAAGCCCCAGCCTCGCCTCATATGCCCCTTCGCGCTTGTTTTGATTTGCCCCACCTCCTCCCGTTTCAGCCGACACGTTCTTCCTTTCTGTTAAATTAACTGGAGAATTAAAAAGTGCGCAAGCATGTCACTCGAACGCGATACCCCCCTATTTTGCATTTGCAGAAAATGTAGGGGGGGGGGGAGCAAAAGAGGGGCCTCTGCTCAGCGTGAGGTTTGTCTGTGGGTGGCAAAACAGCTAGTCTTGAACGAAAAGCGTGGTGCTTTTCAAAGCTATCGACGGAGCGTTGTTAATTCAGACCTAATTCAGACGGTCACTTTGGATGGGCACACAATTGAAATTAAGATTTTACATCACAGGGTTACTGGAATCTGCCACCATAGCAACATCCTGTTGTATGCATATCCCATAATTATTACCTAGCGAAGAATACTGCAAATGGTGTTGCGGTCAATAGTGTGAACACAAATGGATATTTTAACAATACAGTTTATTAATCATAAATTCATGCACATGCACACTCCACAGGGGAGACCCTCCTGCCCCTCCCCCAGCATAGTACACCACCCCAAAGCACGCCTTCCTATAATCCCTCAGTCTCACAGCAACAAGTCTTAGACAAGCCTTGCTAAAGATCCAGCCACAACTATAAAAGGGAATCACGTGTTCTCCAATCAGAATAAACGTGTCGGCGTGTGCATGTTTGCATGTTTCCAACATTTGGTTGGAAAACTGAGTGAGACCACAATTCTAACAGGGAATGCAGACCCCTGCAGCTAAAATCAAACCGGTTCCTGCGTGAAGGTTGGAGCTCGGCGCCGATCAAACCACGACGAGCACGGACACGTGGAAAATGAAAGGACCCCGTGACCGCAGCACAAAGAACGGATCACACTGTCAACAATCGCCCCAATAACGGGGCGCTATGCAGCGTACCATCAGTCATTTATTAAGGCACAGTCCCGACAGACGGGTGCGGCGGCATCCTGGGGCGTTCATATCGCTATTCATTAAAACCCGCGTTCAGTGGCGCCTCTGCTAGCTGCCGGCGTGGTTATGGATCAGCCGGGCCAAAGTAGATTTACAGCGTGACGGAGACTGTGAGGTAGCTTCAAAACACGCTGCCGTCGCATCCCTGTCCGCACAGTGGAACCTGAAGTGGTTTCAGAGCTGGGGAACCCCTGACAGGAGAGTTTGCTGTCCTTAGCCATCACTGTGCATCCTGGGTAGGGAGGCTTTCTTTGTCGCTGGGTCCAAAAAGGTGTCTCTTTAAGGAGCCAGTAAGAAATAAGCTGCTAGGGACAACTCTCCTGCTGAGATTGGAACTGCATGGACTGTGACAGGACGTGCACAAAGCATAGGACAAGACGACCCAGAAGCTGATGCATCAAACATGGCGCGTGGGAGTTTTACTTACGCGAAAATTTTCTGAGGGCAGAATGAAAAATGATTGGTTGAGAGGGACAACCAATCAGATTATAGAGGAGGTAGGTCCAAGCAACTAGAGGAGGCAAGACTAACCAAACATATGCCTTGGTCCCTCCTCATCTAGTTGCTGAAACCCCCCTCCTCTACAACCTGATTGGTTATCTTTCTGAACCAATAATTTTTTTGTTCTGCTCTCAGGACACTTTTGTTTAAGTACAACCCCCATGAGCTCAGACATGACCACGGGCTGCGCGAAGAGACAAAATGATCCATATATTGATAAAAATGCATGAATAGCAAGTCACGCCCCCAGCCATAATCCTAGGCAATTTAGGCCCCAAAACGTGAGCTCTGTAAACACGCGTCATAGATCAAAAAGACGAGGCTCAGACGGAAAGCCGATCTGTGCGGTAAGCCGGCTTCGCCCCGATCGTTAGCTCGCTCATTAGCACCAAACGAGGGAGGCACGCCCTCCACGTTAACTTGTATATTAAAGTAATCAGCCGGCTTTCCCGACTCCGGGCGCCAGCTCTAATTGACAAGATGGCAATTATGCGAGGGGCATTTCTCCTGCCCGGGCCACGGCAATGTACTTCACACGGAGGGCAGAGAGATCGGCCAATCAGGCCCATATTTTTTTGGTTAAAAAGTCTGTCCCTGATCATTTCTGTCATTTGCTGTGCTGTGGCCGAGATTTTTACAGCTCGACTCCCATCTGTTCAGACACAGCGCTTCCCCCCACCGAGTAAATGTGTCCCTGGTCAGGTGTAAATAACCCTACTTACGGAATTCAGCACTCATACGCAGGCCTTTTTCTCCAAAAAAAGGAGCATGCTTCCTAATCTTTTCCCATTTTCATTAAATTTACAGCATCTACAAAGCAGGACTTCGTAATACGAGGGCGAGGGAAAAAATAACGTTTTATGATGGTGATCTTCGGAATGAGTATGACGAAACAATGACGTGGGGACAGAAAATCCCCCATGAACTGTCTGAATGCAGCTGCAAATAATAAATCCAACCAGCCTTAAGGCAATTTCCACTACGCTGGGCCTTTCCGGAAAAACAGAGTCCAGAAAAAAGAAGCAGGCAATGCTGGTGGTGGACAGTTCCACTCTGTAACTGCATAATTGGATTATTAATATTATTATGACTTTACTATTCAGAGTCCCAGTTTCGTGGGATTTCATTGAAGCGCAACAATCTGTAGTGTTACAAGACTTCAGAAATGGAGTTGACTCTACCTGGTCTTCAATACCCTGTTATATGGGGATGGGTTGCCTCTACCTGATATGGAATCCCCCGTTGTCTGGGTACGGGTTGCCTCTACCTTATCTGGAATCCTCTGTTTGGGAAGAAAGCAGCTATATTCCAGGGTGGAAGGATAAGCTTATTAGGGCACGATGGTTGTTGTAGTATTTTTTGGGCCCCATGAGGGCCCTAAGCTCCCGTGGCCTGTCCCCAGTCGCATACCTCCAGACAAGGTGACAGACATCCCCCCACGCGTCCAACAGGATTTGCATTATTAATCTTTATTATGGCAAAGCCTGGGACTCCAAGGAGTGTGACAGCCAGCGATACGCATGGCCAGTTCATTACTGGCAGCTCCACGGGTGGTGGGATTTACTGTGAGATGGCCCCAGCACCCAGCGCCCCTTCCTGTCGCATTTTAATAGGCGGCAGAATCATGTCTCACGCCGTAAAACCGTCAAGTGCTTCCGAGCGGCTTAAATGATCGCCTCCCGTCAATCTCTCCATCACGTCTCTATCCCTCCACTCTACGCTTGGTCTCGGCCTCCCAGCAGTTTCATCGACGGTTAGCATACATTCAGACCTTTGCGGAAATAATACGTATTTTGTCCACTTTCAACCAATAAAAATTCAAATCTCAATGAATAATGCAGCGTTTGACAAAATAAACAGCACATTAAAAAGAATACAGTCAAGTAGCTGTAAAAAGCTAAAGCCCATTTCGGCAAGTAGCGTTAGCATGGGCTGCGGGCATTCACTTTGATTTACCGTCCAATCATTTTCCCCCGCAGTCTCGGCCAATCAGCGGATCGGTGGCCAGACCGAGTTACAAAACCTCACACGTTGCTACACTCCACCAGCACTGTGTTTGCCGAGGTGCTCCGCCTTCCATGGGACCCCCCCCCCTCCCAATCCGCCTGATTAATTCCTCCAAAAGGGAACGAGTGACACAATTCTGGGTATAATTTACAGGCTGGGCCCCTCGAACCAGGTGGCTGGTTTGTCTAAGACACATAAATCGATGGACAGTTGAGGCGCAGCCACGCTTCAGACACAAAGGATTTCACTCGGCAGTAATTAGAAGACGCTCCGTCCTCGGGAAAAAGAATGAATGACACTGGATTGGTGGAGTGATCAGGGGGACCCATGAGTGGAAAAATTACTCTCCTGCAATACAATGATGGTCTGAAGAGGTTAGAATGTTTTTGCGTGTTCTGTAGTCACTGGCTATCAGTATTTTGAGCGCAGGTCGTGTACAATTGTGTCGGCACCTTTTTTGCACTGTTGGCCTGTCCCTCCAAGACAGATCGAAATGCCTCTTTTTAAATACCTGGTAATAAACAAGACAATAGACAAACACCCCCCCCCCCTCCCCCCAAACCTCTGTAACCATCCTGGTCTCATCCATCAGCCCAAAGACGCTTTCAACTTTGCGCTAAATGTCAGCCGTGGAGTGTGATGTGAAAATGGTCGGAAAATGGCAGCCAGAGGAAAAAAAACCTTTCACCAAACACCCACCCCCCCCTTCCCATCACCCCCATCCATCCACCGCCCCCAGTCTCCACCATACCCACTCTAGATAGACAGAAACTAAATAAAAGGCAAATCTGCATCTTACCCGTACACATTTTCTACGTGTGTAGCATACACACAGAGGGGAAAAAATATCTCTAGCAGACTGACCACTGCTCTTGTCTCTGCTCAAAACGGGAAAGTACTGCGGCTTTCACATGGGATAACAATGCAGGCAAGAGAAAGAGGTTCTATTATTCCCGGTCCAGGCAGAAACAGCTCCGCGAATACAAAACGAGAGTCGTACGCAGCGCCCTGGCACGTTGCTCGTCACTAAGGCGTCGCTCCAGTGCGACGCTGGATTCTATTAACTGCAGGGGGACTGAAGCAAACATTTGCTTTGATTTAACATAATTGTGTCTCCCATAAAATGCCCTTTTCAACACCCCGTACCAATGGACCCGAACATGATAAAATGTCATTAGGAAATGTGTTTATAGATAAAAGGAAAAATGTGATACAGAAGAACATCAGTACACATCACAGTGTAGTTCCGGGGAGCTAATGTTATGCGTATATGCAGATTGTTTACATGGGAAAAAAGATGGTTTACTCAAAAGAAAAAAACATTTATAAATATAGTAAAGCACAATCACTGTGTCCTTCAGAAAATGGGCCAAACTGTCAGCATGCACCCAAAATGACTTAATTGGTTGAGTCGTTATCATCATCGTTAATTGATGCAGGCCATTATGTGATCCTGTGACCCACTATGACTCACGGTTTGCTAGTATTTTACTGGGCTGGGAGAGAATTTGTAGTGAAGGGGGGGGGGGGGGGGGGGGGGGGGGGGAGCTTGTCACATAGGAACAAAAGCAGTTAATATTTCACACCGTCATAAGTAATTAATGGCCCATAACGCCCCCACATGAAATCGCAGAACATAAATAAAGCTCTTCCAAGTAAAGCCAGGCTGTTACTGTGAAGTTTAGCATTGTTATGACGGGAAATATCGAGCCGAAGCGGCTTGTACAGAAACCTCTGCCGGGTCAGCACACTCCCAGAGGCCGTCAGCTCCTTCCTCAGCCCTCCAACTTCTAGTCTTTGATTAATTGTTACTCGGGCCAGTAGGCCAGACCGGAACGGTTCAGCAGGCTCCCAGTGGTTAGCCGTTAGCAGCGGCTCTGCCGCCGCCGGCTGGCCTTGAGAGACCGGCTCCATTCCAAGTCTGGTTTTCGGCAGGTGCAGCCGGAACTGGTCCAGGTTACCTGGGGGCCACCAGCTCAAAAGGGCCATGCATCTCTGCCAGCATGGTACACACCTCCTCCAATTAGCGATGCTACTGTTAGCCCTCCCCCAGCAGCGGGGCCATAGCAGGGAAAATAACCCAATGATAATTATTAGCGTGATTTTTTAAACAGCCGCCGCACACTGCGTCACTTCCACGGTGTCTGCGAAAGCGGATCTTTCAATACAAATTTTACAAATGGCAGTCGCTAATCAAGACCAAATAGGAAATAGAAGGTTTGCCACAATCGTAAATTTCTTTAAATTTTTAGCTAACGGTTTGCAATTTATAAGGCTGACAGGTAACGCCTTACTTAAGGCCATGCTTTTGGTCATTTATAAACACATTCATAACAAATAAAAAGGCATTCATAAAGCATTATAAACACTGCAATAAATATTTGACAAAAGGCACAACACATTATATCTATGTATATTATGCATTACGAATGCTTTATGAAGCTCTCATCTATAATGCACTATAGGTACTTTTATAATGCATTATTATGGTCGATATTAAGATATTAAGGATGCCTTGTACTGTATTATAAAGGTATCTATAGTGCATTGTAGATGAAAGCTTCTTAAGTCACACTGCATAACAAACATGGCTATAATGTGTTAGGCCTTTTCATAAATATATATATAGCCATGTTGATAATGCATTATGAATGCATTATAATGCATTATGAACGTATTTTTAAATTACTTAAAACATGGCCTTAAGTAAAGTGTTACTGACTGACATTTTACTGAAGTGAATCAAGGTGAGCACCGCGCCCAAGGGTAACGCAGAAGCGTCCTTCCAGAGTCGACAGCCTCCAAGCTGCGAGTCCGTGTCCTTAAGCCTGGGGTCTCCTGAGGCCCCGAACTCAGCGTTCAGGAAGCACAAGGCCCCGGCTCATCGATAAGCCCAGGCCCATTGTCACGGCGTGCTAATAATTAATTACGGCACCGCGGCACTCATGATGAAAACATGGCGCAGATGGGCTCCAGAGTGCAGCTCAGGGTCATTAAAACCTGCACACAAAGGAGGGGGAAAGGTGTCAATCTTCCAAAGTGGGCGGAGACAGACGTGAGCCGCCCCTTGCTATTGGGTATCCACAGCCGGCCCTGCTGTGCTTGCAGGTGTTCGGCACTGAGCAGGGTAAAATGTAGTACGGGGGAGGACAAAAAGACACACGGTGACGGTGTGCCAATTCACGTGAGAGGGGGGGAGAGGGGGACCACCAGAAAACAAAGGTTAAGTGGCCACCTTGAAGAACAGAAAAGAAGAAAAAAAAAACCCAGGCTGTAGCTGACAGCAGTAGGCAAGACCTTGACGACATGCAGCGCAGCATTGAGAGAGAGGAGATTTGTACATTCAGTGACTGTTACAGATCAATTCACACTAAACTGGGGAGAATTACTATTATTACAAAAAAAACATACTTGGCAATGAGAAGAAAAAAAAAAAAAACCTTCCACCCATGAACAACGCAAATCAATTTGTGCAGAAGGAAATTACCTCACAAATGCAATCTGTCGTTAGTGTCTCGCACTCCGGTGTACGCCTGCCCTCTCTGCCGTTTCCTGCGCAAGTCAGCCTCCCGAACGATGCAGCAGAGAGCAGAGGGCGGCAAGCCAAAAGAACACGGCACACAGGCGGAGAGGTAGCAGCTATGAGACGGACACGCTAGCGACCAAACTGCAGGGGGCGCCAGCTGGGAGCGTACAGTGGACCAGACGGTCGGCTTCAATACTACGGGGATGGTTTTCGGGGAATAGGAGCACAGAAGAGTGATTATCCAGCCCCCGCACCGTTGCAATTGGGGGGGCCATGCGGCGCTCCTGAATGGCAGGCTCTCACTCACAGTTGTGCGAGTTGAAGGAAACTCGCCGATCAATTATGAGGGTATAGAAGAGCTGAATAGAGCCTTGATGAGCGAGCCAAGCAAACCGGAATAGGTTAATCAGCAGTAATCCAAAAACAGGTGTTGGACATTTTCTACCCCCCCAACCCAAATTATATGATCATCAGAACCGAAGACCAAGGCATTTAATTAAAAGGGATGTCCCAGTCTCCTTTCTTTTCCCCCCGCAAATGCTGTGAAGCAATACTGATTGCGTCGGTTCACCGAGAGCAAATTGCTTTTTCTCAGAACCCGTCTGAAGAGATTTTGCAGGGGGGGGGGGGTTTGGAAGGTGGGGTGCGAGTTATCACTTATCATAAGAGCCCCATAATGATGAGAGTAATCCTCAAATCTTCCTCTTCGCTCTTTGCAGTTAATGTGTGTGTACGATTGGCTAAGGCAGAAATAAACGCTCATACTGGAGGATTTTGGGAATCGACCTCATGCCGTACTCCCGCTCCCTTGGAGTAAAGCCCATCCCTGCAAGACTAATCTCAGACGATGGCAATCTCATCTCATTTTCGTGCACGTGCCTCGTTGTTTTGGGATGGAAATAATTTCACCCACCATGACCTACAAAGTAGAAGTCAAACAGGAAAATTGAAATCAATTCTACCACATTTTCATCCAAATGCCCGTCTGTGCTTCCAAATGGATTCTACTCATTACAGTAATAAATTAAAGCTCTCAAAATCCACAAGCTCTAGAGACCCCACAACAAAAACCAAACCTTCTTTTCTTCCCCATCGCATGTGTCTTTATTTGGGGTCTATTATCTTTAGTAGAGCCCACTAACCAATGAGTCAAGTAACCATCAAATGCAAAGGAAACTCGCTAATTCTTTGAAGGAGCTGCTCGATACATTAAACAGTATCAATATCATGTCACCGAGTTCCTGCACAATATTCTTTTTTAAAAAAAAGCCAAGATACGGTCTAGCTATTAAGCAGCAGGTTTCCCAGAACATTACATGACAATCTTTAAAGTTCCATAAAGTCGCCTCAGCAGGAACGGAGCAAATCAAATAGCAGTCGGCGACGTGTTCAACGGATGACTAAGGAGTGTGCGGCAGGGGATGAACCAGTATGATGCAGAAGATCCCGAACTTGAAGTGAAAGATCTGAAGATGGAACGGGAACTGAATCTCTGTGGAAAGTTCCCAAAAGACCCCAAATGTCCATGTGAATCTTGCCAATGACCTTTTCCTAAGGAAATCAGGTTGACCTTAAGCGGTATTCCGGGTGGAAAGCACCTCCTAAATAATTATTACAGATCATTTTATACAGTATCTTCAGGCCAGAGGCAAGCGCAGGGAGAGCATGCTAGCAAAGGAAAAAGAATCGTAACAGTGTTGAAATTAGACTTGTTCAATTAGGCGATCTGCCACATTCTGGCATTTGCCAGAGATTTATGCCTGTATTCATTTGGCCGAAATCGATTCCAGTACCAAGTGATTGACAATATGTTCATTGTGGAAAAACTCACCACTCCCCACCCCCACCACCACCACCCAACACTCTCACACACATGCAATTCGCTACACTCATCAACTCCCCCCTTGAACAGTGGCTGGGTTTCCTCTCTCGGGGGAGTAATTGATTATTCTAGAATTGATAGTGACTAGGATATATCAACCACAGAAAAATTAAGAAGGTCTAACGGGAGTCCTTATTGCTTTTTTTCCCCCACCCCCCCATCAAATTTCCATGCAGACTATACTCCTTACAACACATCTAATCCTCTGTGAATTTTAATAGTGACTGGGTGGCTCTCCTCTCTGGAAAATTGGTTATCTGGCTGTATGCGTTTCCATTGTCTCCCCGTAGCCTGTGGGTCCTCCTCACAATCTCTGAATGTCATCGTAACGCCCCCGCCAACAGATTAAATTCCAGGGACTACACAGCATGCTGTCCATGCTGAGTGGGGCCAGCAAAAGGCCCAGTCCCATCTCTGGCCAACTTGCGCTGGCTCGAAGCTGCAAGCAGCAGGAGACGATCCGTCAAGAGAAGATGCCACCCGTATTTCCAGCCACCATCCCGACTGGTCAGCGGAGGGCCCATGCCAGGCCATCCGTCAACATCCTGGTCCAGACAGTAGTATGGACGACATGTGCTGGGTAACGAACACAGAACATCAATCTGGACCTTAACTGGTCTTTGGTGGGCCGGTAGACTCAACCCCTGAGCTCATAGATCATTCAATCCCCCCCCCCAATTTTCATCTCTGCATTTCTCTCTACTGACATCCTTTTCACAGGTTCTCATAAATACTACAATACAGGACAAGTGGACAAGTACAGGGAAGAGGAGCAAATCGGCATGAGGTGGAATCTGAGTTTGAGGTACAGTTAAATTGTGTAGTGGAGGTATAGGTCAGGGCCTGGTGTTCGGGGATTTCTTTACCCTCTCAGCATTTAATGACAGACCAGGTTTAGTAACTGAGAGTAACGGAGCTGGGTGCTCCACATGCAACCTGATTGGCTGAGGGCATCCCTGCATGCGGGCCTGGGGGGCAATTCCAAGGCACTGGGGGAATCCTCAGCTACAGGTGCCCTGCCGGGGTCCGTTCCACATCAAAGGGACAATCGATCCGAACTCAAAGCCACCTCGATGGCTCACCGCAATGACAACATGCTACAGTGTGCCTTAAGTATCTTACCAATGACTGGCAAGGCACCTCATGGGGTACTGCTGACTAAAATTCAAACAACACTTTTTTGCTGTACATTTATTTAGCAGCTGTTTCTACCCCCCAAAGGGAAAGCCAATGTCCCTGGAGCAATTATGGGGCCTTGCTCAAGGACCTACCAGTGACATCACTCTTCCAGCAATGGGATTTGAACTAGTGACCTTCCAATTACAAACACAGAGTCCTGACCTGCAGAGCCACACGCTGTTGGTTTTTGCTTATTTGCACACATATTTTATTTTTATTTTTCAAAACTACATTTTGAAGAAGTTTCTTTTCAGCTTGTTGCAGCATCACAAATACTATGAAAAAATACATAACCTCTAAAAATAAAGCACCACAAACTGATGGAACCACTCCGCTAGACTAATCTTCCTTGTATTTGCTCTATACGCTCGAAGTAATTCCTTTCATATTATGTGCTTTGTATTCCATTCTCTGCCTTATTTGCTTGATGCAATCTCTCTGTAAACCTTCCACCATAGACTAAGAAGTGTTCCTTTTTTATACAATCACAAATAAGGACAAAGAGTTCTCCTTCCACATTCATTTGTATTTATTTTTTTTTTTGTGCATAGCCATCAGCAGAATAAAATAGGGGTCTGCTTCAGTTGTGTTTTTGCTGTCACAAGAGCCCAGATCCTGCTTTAATCCCCTATTTCCAAGACGCGCAATTCAGCTAAATTTGACTCGACGATGATATTATTATTGAAATAACCTTTAAGTGTAGATCATCACTAGCTAAAGAGCGACGCGCATTTATTAAGTGTATTGTATTACGAGTCCCTTCCCCATTACAGCGCTGCACCACCAATTGCCTTCGACTAGACCAGCCTGATGTGGCTCGTGATTGGTTAAATCCTACGCTGCCATCCAGCTGAGAACAGTCAGACAGCAGCCTTTTGCATAGTGCAGCATATAAAACTGTCCTCACCGTTTCCTAGTAAATATTGCAAGCTTGGAATAAAATTAAGCGGTCCAATCATTTACCTCCATTTCACCAGGGATTCCTCAAGCGGGACCTACAGTCACCATCAGTCTGAAATAAACCGCACGGTCCAGTCCACAGCCTCTCATATTTCAAACCTCTATATCTAGCTGTTTTATATAACTTCTGAATTAAAAATTCAATGGGTTTTTTTTTTTAAAGAAACATAGCCTAGGGGGGATTGCTAGTTAGGTTACTTTTAATTTAGGAAACACTTCTAAATTTATCTGGTCGGCGCCTTCCTTAAGATTTATGGCTGCTTTTTTATATTTGGATGCCACACCAATGGGATAAATTACAGGTGTAACAACAACTCGTTTTAAATAGGCTTCCCCTATGACTGGTGCTGTTCTGGGTGTACTGGAAACAAGAAATCCAGGCTCCTGTGTTCCCTTTCAGCCTGACCTTATAGTGATAAAGCAGCATTCCGGGAAAATGCATTTTAATTTTTAATATTATATATAATATAGGAATATAGGGATAATATTACATGTAATATAGGGAATTTAATTTATAATATTATATATCATATAGGGATATGTGCTGATATGTGCTTACGCATATTGATATGAATATAAAGTGTGAACAGAAATTCATCTGTGATCAAGGATGCCTAAAAATAGAGAGGCGTTTGGCAAAGTCTGCAGATAGAGCAGAAGAACCACTGTTGGTTTTATCATCTTGGCAAAAATAGAATCTGATATTTTTAACCAGAGAAGGTCATAATGGTAGGGAAATATCGCAAAATTTCTTTCCCTGTCATCTGCAAAAAAAAGATGACACACTGACGATGATACACTGAAAACAAAACACGGCCTTTTAGAATTACTTTAAAGCAGAGTCGAAATTCCAGCAAACGGGGTCAATGGGCTTATTTGCCTGAGGCTGTCATCTTGCATATGCTGTCAAAAGGCAGCATGACTCTACATGTTATGGAAAGTGCCTCAAAGTGGGCAGACATTACAGGAGGAAGGCAGGAAGGTTTCATCTGTAAAGTAAATCTATCTATATATTTATATATATACTCCTGCAAAATGCCAAGCTAATATGAAAAATCCATCCATACATACATACGTTCTGCAGCCGATTAGTTTTAACAGCTAATTTTTAAAGGTTTACAGATCATTCAGTTGCACATTCAGTGTTTATTCATTTTTTTCCCCCTTGCATGGAGAACATGAACTGAATTTGAAAAAAAAAAAAACACTTCTTTACACAGTGTGTAGTTAGAGTATGGAACAGTCTTCCTGTTCATGTAGTGCAAGTTAAAACCCTGGGCTCCTTTAAATCAGAGCTAGATAAGATTTTAACAACTCTGAGCTATTAGTTAAGTTCCCCCCAAATGAGTTTTGACAGGCCGAATGGCCTCCTCTCGTTTGTAAATTTCTTATGTTCTTATGCCCTGCGTATGTATTACCTGTTGTGGCACTTAGCCTATTAGCCTAGGCGCTGTGTGTTCAGCCCCTTGCTGTGCACTGTCCGGTGATTCACTCTTACGTTAATGCACATTTACTCCCCTTTAATCTCTGTGTTGCACTGTAAACATGGGGGAATGTCATCTCATGCCACGGTACACTTCCTGCATGGATGGCATGACAATATAGGCCCACTTGACTTGACCTGACTTCTCCAGGACCGGGTCATGGGGGAGGTCTGGAGCCTGTCCCAGGCAGCAGAGGGGACAACGCATGGGGACACACTAGACAGGATGTCAGTTCATCACAGGACCAATCAATATTCTATATCAGTGTTTCCCAATCCCATCCTCCCTCCCTCCTTCACAGGGAGCAAAAATGTGGACTGTCTGACAGGGAGCTTAGAGGGAGCAAAAATGTGGATTGGCTGTGGGTCCCAAAGGACTGGATTGGGAAAGACTGTTCTATATAATACATAATAATTCAATCAACAACCTTAATACTATCCATCTTCCAGCCACTCCATCCTGGAGTCTGTCCTAGGAGGCCCAGGGGAAAATGCAGGGGACAGCCTGGAGGGGGTGGAATCCGTGTGTATCAGTACCATGATAATCTCAGTACATATCGCACAGCAGTACATCACCCAGTCAAAGGCTCGCTGCTACAGACAGAGCAAAGCGCAGACACACCTGGACCCATCAGCCATCTGATGCTCTCTCAGTTAGTAAGTGACTTGCAGCAGTATCTGGTATTGTCTTGGACAGTGTTTCCCAATTCGGTCCTCGGGGACCCACAGACAGTCCACGTTTTTGCTCCCAGCTCCCAAAGGGAGCAAAAATGTGGAATGTCTGGAAGGAGCTCGGAGGCAAAAACCAGACCAGATTGGGAAACAATGGTCTAGGAGACAACAAGCGTGTTCTGACAGTCAGTATTGACTCCCTCCCCTGGTGTGTCACTGCCACTGCTGCAAATATATCCTCAATATTTACATTTTCCCTAGTCGTTTTAGAGAATAGAGGTTCTTTTTCTGAAGACACAAGCGTCCTTAAAGTTGGCTAGAAAGGGGGCTGGGCTGCCGGCTCACCGGTGGACACGACACAACCCATCCCTCTCGGGGGCGACAAAGAAACACGACGGCTCTTTCATCCAGACAGCTGCCGCTTTGAGACGGCCACCTTCCGCCTGCATGGATTCCATGGTGGCTGGAAATTCATAAATCAGCCTATTGACCTTCACCCCTGCTTCTGACACAGCAGTACGATGTCATCAATCTGCGACGGCTCCCGTCTCTAAGCCGACGGCCGCCCCCGGTCCCGATTGATGGATCCGCACATTAGTTAGAGTGCCTTCCAAGGCATGTCAGCAATAAAGTGCAGTGCTGGAGGTAGAGCAGCACTGATGGAAGGTGACTGGCAAAGACAGGGAAGCCAAAAATCCCTAGGGGTCAAAGGTCAGAATAATACAGTAATGCAGGATCGATCCTATCCATTCTGCTTAGGACGCTCTCCTGCGAGCAAATGAAACATTACCTGTATAGAAAATATCACAGCCAGAAAAGCCTTTCAGGGAATATAACAATGTGCATTACACCGATTTAATCCTTTTTGTCCAATATTAACTGACAAATGTTCAATATTCAGGCGCCTACAATGTTTATGAATATGAATATCACGCTTGTAAAAGAAAATGTCTAAAATAAATAGATATGAAATTCTGGCAGCTGAGCCACCGGAGGTACCCAAGTCCTCCTTACACTACTCATCTCAACAGTTTAAATCCCACGCTTGACTACGCAAATGAAAAATGTTAAAAGTTATTTGGTTTCGGAAATACGAATTACGCATCATATCTTCTCGCGTTCAAACTGTGGGTGGTGAGGAAGGACCAACAATAACTGGCCTGTTGGACTAAAATACATAAATAATTTGCAGAATAGATACATTTAGCTTTGCAAGCTGCGTATTCACAAATATCATAATAATAAAGTTTGCCCATGATGCTATTTTCGTGTTGTTCGCCAACGGAATTCCCGGAATTGCTGTGAACGAGAGCAAAGCCATAATATACTTAAAGACGTATTCTTCTTTTCAGGAAGCCCTGATGATCGTGATTAAGTGTCTCGGTGAATACTGCTGTATGCATTATAATTAGGAATTAAATGCAAACGCTTGACATCCGACATTAATTATCTTTTTTTAGCGACGAAGGGAGGAAAGGGCGGCCAAGTTTAAGGAAACGAAGACAAATGTCAGCACGTTGTTTTATCATCGGTTCCTCACAAGGCAAGTTTCTCAGATTCCATCTGCGCTCGGACCTCCTGGGTGCAAACAAATCTACCATTATTCCTTCCGTGACAAAAAACGCAATCTCCTTTTATTAAACATAAAATAAACAATAACAACAGCATACGTCAATAGAAAACTAAAAACAAGAATCACAGAAAATAAATAAATGCAAAGTGATTGTAATCTTTTGCTGTCCCAACTGATGAAGCGAAAAAGCATTTGTTGTTTCACAGAATGAAGGTCTGAGGTTTACTCTAAGTAAACGATGCGCAACGCGTATAGAAATTACACGCGATAAAATTACAGACGTTCTGTAACCTCTGAATTGGGACCAATTAGATTTTAATGGGTAGTAGTAAAACATTAGGAGCTGGATTTCTACCGGCTGTCACGTTTGTTAATTCATCAGTTTGATTGCACATGTTTCCAATGAATGCCAGTTCCTGTGAATATGGAAAACAAAAAAAACAGCTGTGTTATGCCGCGAGGTTAGTTTAAGGCTCAGAAAGGAACTTCCGTGACCCCAAGAGATCTATAAGAAGACTTGGGAACCGAACCGGTCAATCTAGGGTTGTTAATGATGAAATGTTTGATCTAACTGCACCCCCAGAAAGAAAAAAAAATCTGCCTGCCCCTTTCCTCCCTACGTAAATATTTACTTGATTTTAAAGAGAACAGATTTTGATTTTCTGCGATGATCACTCTATTCTGACATCATTATCATCGTCGTCGTCGTCATTATTATTATTATTGTTGTTTTTATTATTATTATTATTATTATTATTATTAAGCTAATATATAACGTCTACTTCCCACAAAAAGTTGGTTTCCTTTAAAGCTTTCATATAAGAATAAGAATTTTAACTGCCATAAGAAACTTTATTATTCCAGGTTTAACTGTACATACTGCTGATGTAGACCTGTTGAACTAAAGTTTTTTCCCCGTTGTCGTCGTCAACAGCACTTCTAAATACAGCACCAGGTAAAATGCTAAACGATAGGGTTATATATATAAACCATATTTAAAAGAACAGTGACACAAGCATTAGGTGAGTCTAAGTAGTATCAAAGTAAGGAACGTTTAAAAAACGTCCGTAGAGATATTACGTGCAGGATAGAGAGGACGTTTTAAAGACATGTATACGACTGTGAATACGCCGGATCTTCCCAGATTCACATTGTTTTTGGACTGTATTGGATATACCGAAAATCCACGCTAAACAGCAGCCGCACAGTCCATTACAAACCGATTTCGGGAACTGCATAGCATTGTACTAGAATTTTACAGACAGGGGAACCAGTTTTTAGATACCTTATAATTAAATGTGCAACTGCGATGTGCTTAAAAATACATTGTATTAATAAACGGACATCTTACCTTGGCCGTATGCCATCGGGGCACAAAGGATGAAGATGAAGAGGAGCGCATTCACACGGCAATCTCTTGTTGTGCACATGTCTTGGAGAGTACGCTCCTGAGCTCAGAGAATAATGTCCTTGCGTGCGTTCAACACTTTCCCTTAGAAAACAGGAAAGAGAAAGCGAAAGATCGCCCCGGGGTGGCCACTCGCCGTGGGAGTCCGGTGAACGAAGGGCAGGTCCGCCCGTTTCGGAGCGGCGATGGGGTCCGCGAAGTGAGATCGGCGGAGAGCGGAGGATACGCGTCGCTTCAGCGGCTCAGTCGGAGTGCGGGCTGCCCCCTTGAAGACAGCGAGCCGCCGCCGCCGTTTCAGCACCGCGGTCAGCTCCTAGCGTCAGCAAACGGAACAACTTCAGCTCCGCGGAAAGTTTGCACCGTACATAATCTAATACTGCCCTCGTTTAAATGGCCCAAGTATTACATTGGCTGTGCTTAATTTTTAACCGCCAGCCTTTACTATTTAATACGAGCTCGTTTTACTCGGAATGTGCGCGAATATTTGCAGTAAAACAACAGTCCTTCATTAGAGCAGCTGTACTATTTTATACTTTAAAACCATATAAAAATAAACAATTTTCGTGGTCTCCATGTCAATAAATAACATTTTCGCAAAAATATGTACCTCCTTTTCACCCAACTCATGTCATACATAGGCCTAGTAGTAATTTTCTCAGATACAAGATAGAAAGCCCAGACCTCTTGGATCTTAAAAAGGTTTCTCAAAAATATATACCAAAAACAAGACACTACAGATTCTTTAAAAATAAAAGTGAACAAAACCGAAAACTTGTTTTATTATTTTAGTATAGGGGCTAGTAGCTGCGATAAACTTCCGAAGATAATACTAATATTAAAAATATGCGGGTATTTTTGCAGTGTTTGACACTTCCTCTTTAAGACAATCGTGTTAAGTATTCATAAAGTTGCCCGTAAAATAAAACTTTTACATTTATGTGAAAAATATAGGTAGACTGAAATATTGCATATATAAAATTGACAGCACTTTGGCCGCCTCCTGAGACGCGCTGTTTACATTCTGAAAACAGACCGATCTACAGATGAAAGAACATTTTAAGCACCGAAAGAGAGTTTTGGGAGAATCGTATAAATTGTAGCGGAAAAGTTAAGTTCTGCCTTGGGAGTTGAGATATGTTAATGAATTTACATTTTCATAATGATCCTACGTTTTTGTCCCCGTCAAAACGCTGGTCTGTTATTTTGTCTGACCTAACCTTTGAGCCCAGCATATCACCTGGCACGTACCACCACCATTAATTAAACTTTCAAAAGTTCAGCTATGGAACTGACTTCACGTGACCCTCACAGTATGATGGAATTTAGTGCAGATGCTTCTGTTGATGTAAGGTGTTTGCTTTTCATATCTCTCACATGGAAAGGCCCTCTCCTGAGAGTCTGCCTGTTTGATAAAGCACAGCACCACAGGGCCCCGCCCTCTGCGTCTGCTGACCCAGAGTATACCGAAGATTCAGGGATTTCAGGAGTGATGCAAGAATCCTAGTTGGGCCTCAAGCGTGCGGGCTTGGGATCTTACCGAACAAACACCAGCATGAGGCCGGCTAAACGAACAGGAACGCACACATGTGGGGTGTTGGGAGAGATGAATGTCAGACAAAACGCAGAAGCACTCAAACTGACAAACAGGGGATTCCGCTTCAAGACTTAGACAAAAGAGTTCCTGACATGACTGGAAATCTCACGCTCGAACTGGTTATATTCACATGACGTGTTTGGCCCGCGCCAAGTCAAGAGAGAAAGTGCTACTTATGTTAGATCAGGATATAGCCATTTACTCTCTTTATTGCTCTGCAAATAAACCCAAAACTGCCACCGCGGGGCCACGAGGCATCGTTAAGCACCAGAATCACATCCATCCCTTAGCTCATAATCCTAAATTCCACCAACCTTTGGTTTCCGTGGATATTTCCTTGGCAACTGTGATTTATGCGCACTTCAAAATCTGTGGTATAAGTCATTTCCACATCTGACACTAATATATGTAAATTGAATATCTCGACCATCGCCGGAATGCCGCTCCTTTGTCCCGCTCGGTTGCAGGGCCACAAAGCCGCAGAGCCCTTGGCGTTAGAAGTGCCGTGTGCTTCCGGTGGATCCTACAGCCAGATGAAAGAGCGCAGCAGGTCAGTGGCTGAGCCCACGCGCTCAGTCGTGTTATTATTCGACTAATAGGCAGCCGGTGCATCGCCGATAATGAAAATCAAGCCAGAGAGACAGTGACCGACACCCAGAAATAACAAGGTAAAAATCCATGGAGGAATCTCTCAGAATACTGAAGTAATAATCTCTAACAGCATCTCTGAGAACGGCATTTATATAGTTACCATTCGGGATGTGAAAGACCTCCAGGCAAAGCAACATTAGCCTGCGCCAGATAATGTTTTGAATTTAGTTTAGTTATATATGGAAATTTATTATATGGAATGAAATGAACGTTTATTTGCCATTTTTACAAGTAAGAATGCAGGTACATTGGAACGCTTCTTTTCACATATGCCATCTGGCTCTGGTTTGAGACACACACACAAACATGTACAATACCCGTCATAAGTTGGGACACACCTTCCCACAGAAAGGTTTATTTGTACTGTTCTCTACAATTTAGGATAACTATGAAGACATCTAAACTATAAAATGATGTAAATGGAATTATGCACTGACGCGACCCTTTGTAGGCAACTTGGTGTGTCCAAACTTTTGACTGAGGGTTGGGCCATTTATCCGGCACCCCTAGAGCATTTTCGGGGGGTGGGGGGGTGGGTTTAAGGGCCTTGCTTGAGGGCCCAGTGGAGATGTGATTATTCTGTGTTGAACCAGCGACCTTCAGATTACAGACACAGGGGCCCAACCCACTGAGACACAGGAAATGACAAAAGTGAGTGATTGCCAAATAAAAAGTGAGTTAAGAGAAGCATCGAGGGAAAATTTTAAATAAGACTTGCCACTAGATTTGATATTACTGAATTTGTGTAGTACTAAACAAGATAGCCAAGCATAGCGCTAGTCGGGAAAAAGTAAACCTGACATCCTGATGTAAATAATCTCTCCACAGCTGTTGCATTTATGTGCTGAATATTTAAGTAAATCTTTATTTCTTGCTGGAGTTGTAGTCACTGCCGCCTTTAAATTAAATATCAGCCTTCCAAGAGCAGGTACGTCCGTCCTTTCCACTGATGTCCCTTTGCCTTGTTTCACATCCTTCCTAAACCCTGCCCACATGACACACACACATGAGGGGCGGGGGGGCGGGGGGGAGTTTGTTCAAAGCACCGACAATGTGGTTTACACAGAGGCATCGCATTTTATAGGATAGCTTCAACAGTCCTCAAAAAAATAAAATAAAACAGAATACAAACAACTTAAAGCGTGACAGTTAAGTAGCTTTCCGATGTGAATTTAACCGTCAAGCTCTATTGACTTCAACGTATGTCCACCGTATTAAACCATTACAGAAAACAGCAGTGTTCAAACTCAGCTCATCCTTCATGTAACTAAGGCATTTTTGCTGCAGGGATCAAAGGCATACTTCAGGCACATTCCTGCTCAGCAGAAATTAGTCACATAACTAGTTTTGCCTCATTTCCTGCCTACTTAGGGCATGTCAGTCATCCTGTTCGCTTGTAGATACCCCCCCCCCCCCCATCCCTTAAATGCAGGATATTAAAATAGTATAATATATATCAATCACATTTTACAAGAAAACAGAACCGTAGAGAGAGCAAGTGAGTGGATGATCATTACAGTCTGTATTTTCTCAGGAAACCAAAGGAATACCAAAAACATTTTAAAGGCTGTTGCAGACTAGCATTAATGAAGGAATGACCTTGCATTTTGTGAATAATACAAACAGTGGAAGTGAAATATACCGTCTCATTCGATGCGCTAAATTGTCTGATAAGTTCTCATCCGTTAGTTGTCTAGGCCATAGCACTTGAAGTCTGTTCACCCCTAATTTCCAGGTCACAAACTGCCTTCTCCCATCATATATTACACAACCTAGCTCCCAAATCAAAGCTCACATCTGAAGCCCTTCACGCCTTTCATTTATATATATTGTTTGGTATTTTTTTCCCCACGAGACCCTGGTCCGGTTCTGTTTTATATACATTGTTTTCAAGACCGGCAGTTACCACCTGGTTTTTTCAAACGCCTTAAAATAATAGCACAATCTCACCACCGGCAGCTGATGCCAGTTTTGATCAATCTCTGCTGATTTTTCCTATGCATTGATTTGCATTACTTTCCCCTAACATATCATGCAGCTTCGCAATAAGAATAACCTATAAAGAGAGCTTTAAAGGAGAAAATATTGCATAAACTTAGCAAAGGAAAAACCCTCAAATCCTTTATGCTAACTAGATGTTGTTTATCACATCCGGGCCTCGGAGATGGAGAGTATAAATGAACTTCGGCAGAGAAGCTGGCGAGGGTAGCATTAGCCTTGCTAGCGCGATTCACATTCCCTGCACGCGCAGGTCCTGATACTGGTGACAATCGCCCAATGCCAACCTGGATACTAGGTTTCTATCTCCTATAACACCCCCCACCCCCAAACACACACATACACACACAAACAAAACAAAGAAAATTCATTTTCTGTGGTAACAATCATGATTCGGTTTTTGGGCTTCAGCTTCAAATTTCCGGCACCTTAATTCCACATCTGGCAACCTGTTCTTTGCCTTGAAAAATCGACTCACTCCCTAGATTCTGAATCCTAAATGCCACAGTGTGCGTAACCCGGCAATACAGCTCAAAAAAGCACAATAATCTGCCTGTTTCTTTTCACATACCAAATCAAAAGACTTAATAATGATTAAAAAAAAAAAACTCACAATCAGGTGACCAGGGCCATGTGCAAATAAATGAATACCAAGCCTTATTTGCTGAGGAGTCTGACCATCCTCAGAGATCACGTTAATCCTCCCCTTTCCCTGAATACATCTCTGCTCCAACGAACAGAACTCTGGTGCCACCTGATGAAATCATTCGGACCAGGCGTACCATCTGGCGGCACAAAGGAACCGAGAACGCAGCCAACGTGCCGCCGACACTAATGACACAGCGCGCTGGAGCCGCATTGTGGCTCCCTTTACAGCCGTGCAGTCACGGCGAACTCGCCTTAAAGGCTCACAGAGCCGCGTTCCTATCCTCCCGACTGGCTCCTATTTAACGGAGCCGCGGTTTGCAGGCTATATCGGTGGTGAAAACGCAGCGTGACAAATCACAACCACGGACGCTTATTCTCCAGAAACATAAATGCTCCTTCGATTTCTCCGAAAATCGATTTAAAAAAAATAAATCTCGCTCTGAAACTCCAATTTTATGCACCACCTGATGTGACGTTCTCATATTTTACCATAAGATTAGCGATCAGTGGGCGGACGAATAACTGCAGTTTGAGTTATGATTTTAGCGAGGTCCCCAAAGGTTCCGTTCCGTGCTGAATTGTAGTTATGCGTCTGGCTGCTCTGAGCAGATGGTGCACCATCCTTGTCCAGTTTTAGGGTAGCATCTAGCCACGATTTTCACAGATAGGATAATCTTCCAGGTAACTCAGTCTGTCCTCGGGTTTAATTATACAATTACTTTCCCACCCCCCGGGCTCAAGAACAAACCGTCACCGCAGCCCCCTCAGTGACCACCCGACGAACAGTTATTATGCTGACGCCGACGTGTTTGGTTTCTCCGATAAATGCAGGGCGAGCAAAACCATTTAGTGTGGAGAGATGAGGAGCCTCGCGCCGCGGCGACATCTGTCCCAAAGAGTAATTGTCTCACACGGTCCCTCTGTCTTTTGGCTGGACCAAATAAAGAAAAAAAAATGCAATTGGGAACGAGGAAAAAAAAGAACAGAATGGAGAAAAGGCTAAAATCACTGAACTTGCAACTTTCCAGCACAGAACTCATTTGTTTCACACAAACACCTTGAAGATCATATTAATTTTTCCCCCTTTTTTGCCAAGCCACCAGTGACAACTATCAGAAGCTGCCTTCATGCAGGTTTCTACAGATCCCCTAATCACCTTACACAATGCTTCCTGGGCTCCTTCCAAAATCCAAAAACATATACCTGGCACAAGTTACAAACTATAAGGATATTTTATATATTGTGCCAGACTTCTGATACAAACCTTTAACAACATACTGTAACAATATTCTCACATGATTTAGATGAGAGTGACCAAAATTGGGCATCCCAATCTTTCAGGGAAGAAAGGGAACTGTAAACAAATGAATAGCAGACAAAAAAACAAGTGTAGTATTTTCAATGGTTATGAAATTAGAAGTAGCGATTAGTAAAAATACTTCTACCATGGTTTGCTTTTTCCAGTAAAACTTTTTAATGTCATGTTGCAGAGGAAGACGGAAGGACACAGGAGCCAGATTAAGGGGAAACACAGGGACTTAATTGAAACCAAAAAGAAGCAGGGCAAGAAACAAAAGAATCTCACAGGATCTAAAACTAACACTGGGGGACCAGGTCTGACCATGACCACAGCAGGGAGTAACATCAATGACGGAACAAGGGAAGACAGGACTGGGAGGCACTTCAACATGGGGTTAATGAGAGAGTAAACAGGAGGCAGCTGGAGGTGAGTGAACAAGGGGGCAGGAACGAGAGGAGAGACAAACGTAGAACAGGCGTGGCTCGTCAGAGCCCTGCTCAGGAGAGACGGGAGGGGCAGGTGAGCAGGGAGTGGCTAATAAAATATCATAACTGCAGCATCAGTTTAAACATTGTTTTGTTTTAAGCTGATGAAGCTCTTCCACATTTCTTCTGCATTCTGTAAAAATCACTGTATTAGGGTGTTATGCAGCCCACCCCCCACCCCCATTAAGCACTGTAATTTTTCCAGAAATGTGCCCAGAGGGAGGTAGTGGGGGGAATTGATGGTATTGTTCCCTGATTGTGTGCGCGCTCCTGTACTCAAAGAGGCCTTCCACTGACCTTGTGAAAGGATAGGCGTATGAAAGTCAAGACTTCCTTACTTAAACATGTCCACATGTTCAAAGGAGGATGATGTACAGATGAGGCCCATGGCAGTTTGATTCAGGGGCTTAGCCATGTCACTCTGAGCACGTGCAGTCGCTGTCCTAACCCTAACCCTAACCATGGCACTCTGAGCACGTGCAGTCGCTGTCCGCCGCTGGAACGTCACAGGCCTGTCCCTAACCCTAACCCAGTTCCACATAAGGTGTTAAAATGGCTCAGTTCAGCTGTACGACCCAATAAAAAAATGGAGGGGGGGGGGGGGGGGTTTCATAACTAAAGACGGCCCATTCAGCAAAGATTCCATTACAGCCTGTCACCTTTGCCCGCAGTGCAACCCACTGCTGATTGCATTGTGAAAACCCATTTTCCATCCACAGAATTGGGGGGGGGGCATCTTTAACCTTGCACTTTGAGCAGGGGCTTTTGGGTACAAAGAGCTCATTTGCATGAGATCACATGAGCCCCAATAAGGTCACCCCAAAGCTGCACTTTGCATTCAAGCGTACAATAGTAAAACACTCAGTCTTAACTGATCCGGTGACTAAGTATTCACCCAAACATGAAATTTCCTCATAAATGGAACAAACAAATGTCAGACTAAATGTTAAAGAAAACAGATTTGTTATTCTAAATGCGTCATTAATGGGCCATCCCGAGCAGTGCATAATACTAGCATCCATTTATTTATTACCACAAATATTATTTTCCTTTATACATAACAATTCACAATTATACCCAGTTTGAACAAGCAATTCAAGATAAATAGCTTTCGTAAATGTACAAGAACTTGGCCTTGGTCAACTCCTGTGACCAGAACCAGCAATAAAATGTATGGGAAATTTACTATTGCTGATGACATCGTAGTCAGAAAAGCCAGCGATTGGTGTTTTTTAGATCGTTTTGGTTAAACCCTCTCTGCATAATGTGTGGTATACTGTACGTGACAATGAGAACCGCAGAACATTCCAGCTAGGGTGACACTGATATGAAGGCATTTGAAGAAGCTTTTATGAAGAAATTGCATTTCAAATGGTGAAAAAAAACAACATGGCCGCCCCCTCATCCGAGTTGTACAGCCCTCGCCTCCATTATGAACTGAAGGCCGAGCAGTTTGCCTCCGAGTCCTGTTGACTGGGAGTACATCCACTACACTGACCTCTGACCTCCAGGCCTGGCTGTGTGGGGAACTTGTCGGTGCATTCGCATGTTAGGGGGAGACCCTCAGTGACAGAACACGCAGAGCCATGTGTCTGAACAGGCCGCCCCTGCTGACTCCCATCTGCCTACCCGAGCCCACGGGCTGGCGTCACCGGCATGCTCGCTCGGAAACACCCGGAAACAAACACGCTGGGCTGAGATCAGCAGCCACAAAACCGAGATCCGCGCCGTCGAATAGGGCCAATGAGTGAGGGTGCATATTTACACAGGATTTTAAAGGGAAATGCTTATTGAGTAAAAGCCATCTGGGCAGGGGGTAAATGATAGGTGTTCTGTGACATATTAGCCCTGAGCTCAGTCTCTTACACCCCCAGCACTGAGTTTTGGGACCCCTCCCCCTCTCAGTCAGGCCCAGCTGGCCCACGTCTCTCTAATGAGAAACAGCACCACCTGGACAGTGCACTGAGTACCCCCTGTTCTTCAAAAAGCAGTAGACAGGTTTATTTTGGTTCTACAAAACAATAACAACCATTGCCATTATAATAGCTTCTGCGTACTCCTATGGGCTTTATTATATAATATAAACTATATCAGCTTAACACATTATTGCAAATCTACCCTTGCCTATCAAAAAACATAGTCTGGCCCAGTGTTAGATGTATTATGATTTATACAACAGCAGAGTGGACATACAAAGGAAATACAGGTCGCATAACAATGTAAATGTCAGCGCTACCAAATGTACTGTGTTAAAATTCTGCTCAATTTTTTTTTATTTTTTTATTGCATTATTACACTTTGCCGGAGGTTCAAAAGAGGATTCGTGAAGTTCACAGGAGCTTGCAGAGATTACCTCCTACCTCAGCGATGAATAAATGGGGATGACAGACAGAAAGAAACCCATTAGTCTCATTTATTATCGTGATTAAAGTCGGAGAGCTCTCTCTGAAAGACTGTTGGAAAACGGCAGCTAAGAGAATAATGTCCCACTTTCAACGGCATTACATTTTTAAGAAGTCCGAGCCAGTTTGACGACTGAGATGTTGCGTGAAAAAGCTGCCACTGAGTACAAACACTCCCTGGGAATGATTATTAAACTGGACAGAACCGCTGCATACATAGTATACAGTACATCGGCTACACGTATAAAATCTATAAAATGATGCATTTTACACTGAATGTTTTGCTAGTTTTATTGTCAGCTCATTCTCTACTAAAATGTAACATACAGAAATTCCATTTCAGAACTTGTGTTTATTCATTTAAAGAGACCTTAATGGAATGCATGTAAAGCTAGTTGTAACGGGGGGCGGGGGGGTTGGGACTTGTGGATGGTACTGGGATGCACCAATCCAGTCCTCAGGGACCCGCAGACAGTCCACATTTTTGCTCCCTATTGGGAGCTAAGAGGGAGCAAAAATGTGGACTGTCTGCCAGGGAGCTAGGAGGGAGCAAAAACATGGATTCCGGAGGACCGTATTGAGATACAGTGCACCATGCCAGAACAACAGTAAAATGATGTATGTGAAGGAGAGGTCTGCGAACCCAAATGATCATTCTGGTACCGATATGCTCAACAGCTTCAAGAGTAGAATCAATGATGGGACATTTCAGCTAGGTTCCAGTCTATGAAACCTTAAGCCTGCAACATAAACCGTAGTACATCATTCAGAGCTTGTCTGCTACTAACAAAGGAGAGGTTGATTACCAAAGTCCTGCCTTTGTCCCCTGGAGCCTCCTGCATGCTGGGTTCTAATCCTGAGCAAATGCACCCCATAGCCACCCCCTCACTTACACTTTCCCCCAACAGTGACAATCAAGTGAATGCAGGTGATGGACAGAATAAAGTTTATTCACTCATTAAAACAAAAAATTCAGGCATCAGCAGGATGCATTTCTATAGCTGTGGATCCTGCCTTTTCATGTCCTCCAAGCTAGACTGCAGAGCCACACAATTATTTGCTCGATAAAAAGCAAGTTTGTCCAATGTTTTCACAGATCCCGGCGATTCAGCATAGTTTCTGCATTCATTAATACTTATCTAGGTCATATATTTATTTATTTTTTGCAGGACAGGACTAGCATCTACGCCGAATGCTAATATTTCCC
>JAODLC010000106.1:1293817-1305742 GCA_026781145.1 Hippopotamyrus pictus
ACTACACTTTGGGGACAATTTGGTCCTCAAATGTGATCTATGCAAACCCACACACACACACACACACACACACACACGCGGAGCTGTCAAACCTTGGCTCTAGACTCTCCATCTGGCACCACAGAAGCGGACGATCTGACGAACAAATGCACCAGATACACCCCAAAGTTCTGACGTTCGTTCTCTTTGGATAATACGACAGATGAATATCCTGAACTCCGGTAGATGAGCTGATTGTCAACAAAGTGATTTAGTAAAACTCAAAATGACAAAGTCTCCAGAAGGACAGAGGAGGAGATCGGCGATTCATTAACCAGGGACGCTGAACTTTGAGCGGGTCCACAACCACTGAAGCTTCTCACAGGCACTTTTCTCCTGGTCATAAAATTAAAAGGATGGCCCATTAGTTAATTAAGCTGAAAGCCGTCAGATCGTTGTACGCCTGTTATCCCAGCGAAGCCGCAATCCGTAGAAGTGTATATTCATCTCATCTTATTTCTAAAGGGAACATCATCGGTACTTTCTTAATTGCAGTTGGACGGTAGACAAGACAATGAGGGAACCCATCGCCGGCAGTCGGAGGCAGCCCTTAATCAGGGAGCGTAAATTTCCCTCGTTGGGAATGTTTATGGGTTTGCCCTTAGGGGCACTTTGAATGATCTCTCCATTGGACAGGTGCAGAAGATTAATGTCTGCTACTGGAGGGAGAAGGTTCCGGGAACATACAGCGTCAGCAGGCGTTTCCCCTGCTTCATCCAGCTGCCGTCGGAGATGGAGAAGACTGACATCTACGGCCTTCCGTCCAACGAGTATCCTGGGCTAATGAAGGTGAGTGACCTCCTCTTCAGTGCGTCCCTGCAGGTGAGCGACAATGCCTGCCTCCCAGTGACCTCCCGTTTAGTACCGACGTGTTGATGCGTAATTAGGGTCTCGTCCCACAACATAACAAGCATAGCGGGTCGACGGGAGGCGACAAGTTCATAGAATCCAGATGATTTCACATGACCTACTGCCCAATGAGCAGCCGCGGCTGAGGAGGAGCCAATGGTGTCCCCTTCCGTGACGTATCTATCCAATCAGCTGACGGTGCGGGTCCTGAGCACCGGGTCAAAGAGGCCAAAAAAAATTCCTTTCTAGCTCACAGGTAGCGAGATGCCAAATAAAATTACTCAAATAAAACAATGGCTTTAAATCTGATGCATACCTTACTCTGCCCATGTTTTATGGATGGAATCTCTCTAATAAACAGCCGGAATAATTGAATGGGGGTGAAGGATGTTTTTAGAAACTTGATGGGGCAAAGGATGCTCTGTATATCACAAAATGAAACTACTCTATTAAATATGCTCTTCCCGCTCAGTTCGCTTTAGACTGGGGGGGGGGGCGTAAGACTGCTACAGCACTACATTTACATTTATGTATTTAGCTGAGCCATTTATACAAAGTGACATACAGCTGAGAATGCAGGGACAGCCAGTCCCAGGAGCGGCTTAAGGTTTAGGGCCCAATGGCAAACTAACTCTGCTGGCCACGGGATCTGAACCAGCAACCATCTGATTATAGATACAGCGTTTTAACCTCATCAGCCAAAATCCAGCCCCACTATAATACTATAATACTGTAGCTATTTAATCATGGCGTGGTTCACATTTAATGCGCGACGGAGCTTCAAAGAATCCCCAGCAACGTTTTAGCCCTTCAAAGAGCTCTTCTGCTGAGATATGAATCTCCTGAAGCTGATCGCTTAAAGGCACAGAGCGAGATGATATGAATCGACAGCAGGTAGGAGATTTATCTGCTTGATTCCAAACCACGCGGAGTAGCCCGGAAGTCTCACGGTGGCTTGGCTCTGCATTCTGGCGCGAACCCCCCCCACCCAGAATGCGCACGTACCGCTGCCTCGTGTTTCGAGGTGGGGTCCGGGTGGCTTATATTTAGGGCAGGGAGCGAAGGCCGGTCCTCCGGCACACAGCGACGCAGGCGCCGATAGGCCTGTTACCTTAATCACAGAGTGTATGTCTGTGTAAACAGAAGTAATACAAGCACAGCAACGAGGATTATGGAAATTCTTACAAGACTACTTGGTGGCCGGGTTAACACAGACAAATAAATAGAAGTCTAAACGGAATGGAAAATACACACAAGGGAGCATGAATCAAGTATACAAACTGTGAACAGGTGGACAACAGTATGTGTGTGTGTGTATATATATACATACACACACACTCACACACACACAAGTACGGGGGTTGGACAATGAAACTAAAACCCCTGGTTTTAGACCACCAAAGTCTATTAGTATGGGGTAGGGCCTTCTTTTGTGGCCAGTGCAGCACGAGTTTGTTGGGAACGACAGATGCAAGCCATGCACGGCAGCTAGAGGGATTCTCCGCCATTCCTCTTACAGAACAGCGGCCAGGTCACTTTGCGATGCTGGCGGAGGAGAACATTTCCTGACTCGCTCCTTTAAAACCCCCCAAAAGTGGCTTAACAATACTCAGATCTGGTGACCATGGGAGATGTTCGACCTGACTCTCATGTTTATCGAACCACTCTGTCTCCAGCCTTGCTGTGTGTGTTGGTGCATTATCATCCTGATACACGGCACCACCTTCAGGGTACAATGTTTGAACCATTGGGTGAACATGGTCCTCCAGAATGGTTGAGTAGTCCTTGACGTAGTTCACCTAGGGAATGCCATGATACTGCGGCCCAAACCATCACTGATCCACCCCCATGCTGCACTCTGAGTACGCAGCAATCAGGGTGATAAACCTCTTTGGGGCTTCTCCACACCGTAACTCTCCGTATGTGTGTAAGACAGTGAAGCTGGACTCATCAGAGAACAATGCATGTTTCACATTGTCCACAGCCCAAAATTTGCGCTGCTGTCACCATTGAAACGACATTTGGTTCGGCAATAACAGTCCGACCATGAATACTGACCCTGTGGAGTTGCTGACCAACAGTTTTGATGGAGTCAGGAGAGTCGAGGTGCATGTTTAATTCTGCAGTGACTTGGGCAGCTGTGGTTTCATGTTTTTTTGGTCAGTGCCCCGGACATCCCTGTCAGACAGCTACCTCATACATCCACAGTGACTCCTGTTTGATGCGGTCCATCCTTCCTGGTGGGGTGCCGACATCACCCTGGATACAGTGGCTCTCGATACATCACAAGGACTTGCAGTCTTGGTCACAGATGAGCCAGCGAGACGCGCACCAATAATTTGCCCTCTTTTGAACTCTGATGCGTCTCCCATTATGTTGCTTGAATTGCAATGTTTTACGTACAGCTTTGCTACTGCTCTGCTACTTCAGCCTTTACACTCTGCTGTTACTGATGGAATGTGCAACCAGTGAAGACTGGCCACCAGGCTGCGCACATATAGGCATGAATCCTCAAACACTATTGGCCAAGTGTTTTACTTTCATCGTCCAACCCCCATATACAGTATCGACAATATATAAGAGGACAAAGAATCACAAAACTAACCCTGTGATGGGCTGGTACCCTTTCTAGACTGTTCCCCTGCATTATACCCATGCACCTCCTGGGTTAGGCTCCAGCCCCCCTCCCCCCGTAACTTTAGACCCCAGAAACTGTTTGCAGATGAATTACAAGCTGCAGCAATTATCAATGTTGACGTTTCCGCAGCAGAGGCCGCAACGTCCTTATGCAAACGAGTCACACCGTGGTACGGCTTTTCCGAGAGTTTTACTATGAGCTCGCAAACGGCGCCGGGCCGTTAAATTATGGCCGCATTAGAAGCAGTCGACCCCCGTAACGACAGAAACCATTAACAGCGCAGTTCCAGTCCCGGGCTGTTGATTAGCACCATACTGAGCGGAGAGAGGAAACGGATTAGCGTCACTGTGCCTGCAGGTCTGCTACCACGCCGGCAGCGAGACGGACCCCGACCAGCGGGACAAGCAGACAGACCGGGGGGATGTCGCCATCCTGTCCAGCTACATCTCCCGCCACCTGCCCGGCCTGGAGACCGTCCCTGCCATCGTGGAGAGCTGCGTGTACACGGTCAGTGGTGGGCAGACTCATACATGTACAAACTCACCTTTGTGTGTCCTAATAGCACCGCAGATTACATATATTTAGCAGACTCTTTTATCCGAAGCAATATGCAATTGAGCGAGCAGGGGCAACTTCTAGGGGTTAAGGCCCTTGCTCATGAATCCAAGAGTGACATTATTCGCCCGACGCAGGGATTTGAACCAGTGACCTTCCAGTATTGGGCACTGAGTATAAACATGCTGAGTCATACTCAACACATCTCAGAGCAACACTGTCATTATCAAATGCATTGGCTTTAGGGAAATGCATATGGGGTCAAAGGTCAAGGACAGACACGTCAAGAAGCGTTCTATCTGTACATCCCTGTGACCCTTCCTCCCAAGGAAGATGCATCAAAAGACATGCGTTGAAACACTCGTGTGGACACACGCGTACGAGCATAGGCTGGTGAGCTGAGGCCCAAAGCACCAGTAACTGGGTCACGTCACACCGTGGGACGTGGCCTCCGTCAGCCACCCCAGGAGGAGACAAGGAGAAAAAACATCCTGTCGGCTCTATCGCTTCTGCATCGATCCACTCCCCTCATCCTGCCAAAACACAACCCTGTCACGCCACACACCACTCGGGACTGGGCTGCGACTGCATGGAGAGGCGGCGCGAGACGGGCGCCGAAATGGCGGCAAGATTCTGGGGGGGACTGTTGGGTTACGGTGAATTGGGCACCGGCACTCACAACAGAAGAAAAGGCAGGAGCGATGAGAAGAAACAACAACAAGAAAAGGCACCAAATGGGCGATCTTAAGTGCTTCTCACGAGCCAGTGGAACAACCATGTTCGCGAGCAAGGAACTCTGGGAAGCTGGACCTCCATTTTTATGTGGTTATTGACCACTTCAAGAACTAAAATACAGACCTCTAATTTCAGGTGCAAAGATAGCTCCACTTTTCAGACTGCAAAACACTCTCTGCTGTTTCCCTCCCTGACTTCCAAGCTCCAGAGGCTGAAAAGCCCTTAATTAGAGACACCTGAGCGTGAGGTGGCTAATAGGTTCCTGGTCTTCCACGGCCGCCGGGAGGAAGCAGGGAGCCGGTTCTGACTGACGGTCTGTACCGAGGCCAGATGCCGTTAACACACAAGCACCCGCTACGGTGTGTATGTTTTGACAATTCTCACTACTCTTCATTGATTATATAAAGTCTATAGAAAAATACCCTGGACAGTAGATAGCAGCTCTTCTCTATACTTCCACTATAAATAATTCACTAAATAAATTCATGACATCAATCGCCTAATTCCAAGGACCAGACTCGGTGCACTGGAGATGACCTTGATTTGTAAAGTTTTAGTGTGAGACTTTGGTTATTCACTTAAACACACACACACACACACACACACAGACCTGTACTCCTATCTTTGTGGGGACTGTCTAGTCATTTCAATGGGCAAAATTCTAATCCCAACAATGACAACCTTAACCCTAACCCTGCCCTAACCTGAACCATGAGTAACCAAACGAAAGTTTTTTGATTGCAGTCACAAATTTATATAAAACTGATTTTCCCCTCATGGGGATCGAAAAAAATGGTCCCCACAACGTCAAAATAATTTGATTCCCACAATTTAACGTAAATCTGACACCCCCCCCCCCACACACACACACACACACACACACACACACAGAGTACTAAAATGCCATATCTGTAATGTCGGATTCTGCCATCTGGACTTATATAAGCCCACAGTAGCTGACTGAAACCTCAAGAATGACCTTCATCCTGGCGGTCCGGAAAATCGGCAGGGTTTCACACGACTGACAGGGTTTTTCACTCACTCATGGGCTTGTACCCCCCACCCCACAGGTGACCCCAGACCACCACTTTGTAATGGACCGTCACCCAATGCACAGTAATATCATCATCGGCGCAGGATTCTCAGGTCAGTGCTGCTAAAATCAACCCTCCCCACCACATTCACTCCACCCAGGGGCAGAGCTAGAAATTCTGCCCCCCACCTCATGATTTAACATATTCCGGGGCCCCTGTAAAGTGCCGGGCCCCCTATCAGTATACCCGTGTCCATACCGTATCCTTGACGCCACCTCCCAAAGCGAGAGAGGAATAAGGGACTGCCCCCACCATTCGTTTTACCGAGGGTCCCCCCCCACGAGGAGGACCATGACTCAGGGGAAGCAGCCCCTCACCCTCTTGCTATCACCGGGGTCCATCTGTTCCACACCTTGTTCCACTAATTACAAACATGATTACTGTTGCCTGGGACATACATAGGAAGCTAAGCCTGTAGGATGCATACCCCTCCCCACACCCCCCCCACACCAATGTATTGTTCCGCGGTGACGAGGCTGATTTGACAAGCGCCGCGGCATCCTCTGCAGGTCTGCCACATAGCCGCCAGGCCGTCCTTCCCATCCCAGGGCCCTGAAAGCTAGTGATTTATTACATTCGTTCTTCAGCTTTAATAACATATTAGGACTGTCGTGGGGGCGATGATTCATCACCATTAACCTTTTTTTTTTTTTTTACCTCCCCCCTCCCATTTTCCCTCCCCATTGTTTACCTCACCGGCCGTGTTGTACCCCGGCGGCTTGAGAGCTGCTCTCTGATGATGATCTACCGCTCGGAAAAAAGAGACCCACATTGTTCCATTCGATGGGCCAAACTCCCTCTGCCCCCCCCCCCCCCAGCACTGTCGCCGGAGTGAAACATTTGAAACAGGATCTCGTGGTTGCCATGGCGACAAGTCACCAGCACGCCGGCCCGGTGATGAGGGTCCTCGTCTCTTACGCGCTAAATGAGTGCGCCTGTCGCGCAGGTCATTATGGTGCCGCGTTAGCGTTAGCCGCGGCCGGTGCGCTGGCTCGTTTCCGTGCCCAGGAGCCGCACATTACATTCCAGGCGGCCCCTTGCAGGATTGTGATGGGGCTGCTGGGAGTGATTGACATCGCAGCAACAGCCAATAAAAAGAAGCACCACCCCTCAGCCCGCCCTCATTACCGAGGTCTGGTGCCAAACGCCTCTTCGTTAAAGGGAGCAGATCATCCCGATTAAAATTTTGTCCAAACTCCCGCCGAGTTAATAAAGTCATTAAAATTTATGTTCCATGGCAGACGGTACAATTCAATTTTTTTTATTTGCTCGCCTAGCTGTGCGCGTGCGTGACGTGTGACAGATAAGGGGCGGAACCTGGGAACAAAAGCTTTTTTTTTTTTTTTTCTTTTTTTTTTTTTAAGCGATCCAGCTAATCAGCAATCGTTTATCAACTTCTCCTCTCCCTCCACCCAGGTCACGGCTTCAAGTTCGGGCCCGTCGTCGGCAAGCTGCTATGTGAGCTCAGCCTGGGCCGCCCACCGTCCCATGACCTCTCACCTTTCAAACTGCAGCGCTTCCAGAACTTTCTCAAGTCCACTTTATAAATTTTGCCCTCTTCGTAGTAGGGTAGTAAAATTCGAACGGAACTATTACTCTTACTGATACTACTTTATGGATCCAGAACTTTAATGGTACTCTTATCAGAACGAAAGATGACGCTCTGACCATTTCAGATTGAATTTACGAATGCGCCCATTAAGAATCGACTAGTTACTCGTTACTTTTAATCATTAATCCATATTCGTATAATTTAGTCAACTCCGTAAGCATGCATAATATACTAAAAAGCTAGGCAGTCGAAAACTAATGCATTTCTCCGTATGCATGTGATGAACTTTCGCTACATGTTTCAACCAGTCGCTTGTGTTTCCGGCCTTGCATGCAGAAGACTTGTGGCAACAAGCATAGTCAGCATCAACTCTAGTGAAATGTAACCACAGTTATGAATGTTTAGGTCTCTCTGCCATCGTCACTAAAGCAGGGTCTGTGCGCGTGTGCTGCATTTTGCAGCGCATGAGAGAGCGAGAAATACAGAGAGCTGCCCGGCTTAATCCCAACTGGGGTCGCGGAGGGGCCCGGAGTCTATCCCAGGAACAAGGGGGCGCAGGCGGGAACTAGCCCTAGGCAGTCGGCAATACACCGCAGGGCAATAAATAGGAAATCTATTTTCTTAATTTTTTCAGTACCGAAAACTAAACCGATAACGTTGGAGCTTATCGATACTATGATCTTTAAAAATTTTGCCCCGGGGCCCGTTTAATACCAGGTGTCAGTACCCATCCCTACTTCTCAGTAGCCTTAAAAAAACCCCAGTCTCAGATTAAGGGGGCACTGTGCCACAGGAGAATAAAAACAACGATTGGAACCTTTCACGTAAAATGAAACACACCACCGAGGGCTTCATCAACAGCGTGTGCAAGGCAGAGTTACACTTCAGCCTTGTTGTGACATCGGAGTACCGAAAACGTCTTATCAAAGCCATTAGACGGCAACAATAACCCATGATTTGGGTTAAACTCAGACAGATCGCCGCTCGGATCGCCGACACTCAAAGGCGTAGAGGAAACAATCGAGGACGTCAGGTCTTCCACTGATGCTGGCAGTCCTGATAGCCTGGAACGAGTACCTGTGATTGGAAAGTGTCAGGAGGAAAACGAGTGGATCTCTGCAGCAGCTCTCATCAGATCTCATCAGCAGCCCATCAGAACGGGTCTACCTTATCGCCACCCTGTGACATCCCCGCAAAATTTCCTGAATCATTCTGTTGGCTAATTTGTGCTAATGGGTCAGACTGTGCAGGTTTTGGGCCCAAGATGTTTTGCATGCCCCCCCCCCCCTCCAAGCTCTTATGCAAACTGGCTCGTTGTTAAAAAGCCATCATCCACTCACTGCCATTTGTCTCCCAACTGTAGTTTTTACCCTGCATCCATTTCCCCCCCCCCAAACCCAGTAAACAACTTAATCACCAATCAGCCAGGCTGGTGGATGAAGCAAATGACCACAGTCATCAGTCTGAATGTGAAAATTATACCGGGCAACTTCGGGGGATCAGGAGAGGCGTACTCCGCTGCACTCTTACGATCGCATAATGAAATGCGGCAGAGGAGTGAATAAATTCAGAACGGGGGGGGGCAAAAACTTGGAAGGTGTAATCAATCTTCTAATTATCAGTGAGAAGCAGAGGATTCAGCTTATTAGATGGTGTTATAAAACATGGGAAGGTGGCAACTGAAAATGTCTACATGATGGAATGGGGGTGTCATTTAAGGGTTAATATTTAACAGGCCATGTTTGCCTTTTTTGACTGTTCAGGATTTGCTGGAAACATATCATTCAAGCCAGTTAAGCCGTGCTCTGTGTATAACCCCTAACCACAACCACCACCACCACCCCCCCCCCCGTGGGGCAATGGTTCAGTCCAGCCCTGGGAGAGAAAGATGAAAGTGACAAGGATGGGGGAGAACAGGCCATCGGGCCTGCATATGGCGTGGGTGAGTTAACTCAACTGGGCTGGCGAGCGTGTCGGTGCGGCTGGGGCGGGCAGAGGGAGTCGCCGCTTCCAACAGGAGAGAGCAGAAGTGAGAGAGAGAGTCAAGATCAGACGGCGGGAGAAAGTTTTCCTTCGATGTTGTAGAGCATGCCGATTCACCAACCCCAACCCCTTCCAATGGGGGTTAAATTAACTCAGGTATGGTCTTTGTTTCTGCTAGCCTCCCCCAGCGTCACCCCCACAGCAGGATTCTGCCATCTATTCTGGTTTCACACGAGTATACGGTGAGTGATCTCAGCTTAGGGGATGTTTAATGAGCGTAATCTCTGTTATGCACCTTCAGCGCTGTCTGGTGTTTCACATCCCTCAGCCGTTATCGGACGTTACCGCGGGAACAGAGGCGGACCTTGAGCTGTGAGCGCCTGGCTCTTACCTACCGGAGAAATGAGCCAAAAATGTCGGAATGTGACGTCTATTTAAAGTTTAACTTTCCCTATCTCGCCGCCACCTTTGTCTCTGCGCCGCTCCCAAATTAGCCTGCGATAATGTTTTAGCACTCGGTAGGAAAACAAACCAAAGATAAAGAAAGACTACAGAGCTGATCCCAAACCAGCAGGACACAGTGAAAGCCGCATACTAGGTAGCCATGGAAACGGTTCCCGTGTGACCCAGAGGCCTCTGTTGTTAGCACACATTAGGCTAATGGAACGTACAGCGATCAGGGACAAAGCTAAATTTTTACATGAAGGGGCACTGGGTTAAAGCGAGTATTCCCAGCCAAAGCAAAAAAAAAAAAAATATACGTTTGAGAAATGCAGCTGAGGTGCTGACCTCATGTACACTATGCGTGGCTATGGCCTCAATGGTGATGAGGTAATCAGAGATGTGGCCTACCATTGGCCGAGTGTGAGCTCATCGTTGGGACAGCTGGTCCACCTGGAGACATGCAGGGCTGGATTAGCATGATCAGTCCCCGGCTATCCAGTCTTTAACTGGGCACCAGGGAACGTCACCTGCCTACACAGCCCCCGCCAAACGACATACGTACTCGGCATACGGCCTGGTGCTTAACATACTGAAACACGCTAGGGGTCAGTCGTTTTTTTTCTTAGCAGAGGACGCGAACATGGAAAAAGGGCCCAATGACAGACTGGCAGAGCAAAAGCTGTGATATCATTCCTCCATCGCTGCGCAGCCTAGCAAGCGTCAACGTTAGATTCAGCACTGAATCTGTGTAAGACCAATACCACAGTCGACGGAGTGGGAACCCCTCGCAAGCCAAGGGCTGAGCATATTCAAATCAGTCTGTAACCGCATCCAATCAAAGACTTTCGTTTTTGTTACATTACATAATTTTGATTGCGCCTGCTAAATTAAAGGGTGTCAAAAACAGTCCAGTCATGTCTCTCCCTTTGTTTTTATGGGAAGACAAAACACAAAAGCCATTCATTCCACCATTCATTTATTTTTCAAAACCAACCCACTCTGGCTGATCCAGAATATATCCCAGAAAGCACAGGACATAAAGCAGGATGCACTCTGGGTAGAATCTCTATTCATCTCGGGGCAATCATACACTTTACAGGCAATTTGGGGTCACCGATTCGCTTGACCCACACGCCTTTGCACAGCGAGATGATGTACGAACAGAACATTGGACAAAAACACATGCATGGATCGAGGGCCAAATTTTAACACGTTGCCCCCAGCCCCAGAGGCCTGAGGCAACAGAAGAACTGCTGGTTTCACGCCACGTATCACTAAACACCACAAGCCAAAAAACAATAAGCCCGCCTTTGCAAGCTACTGTCCAGAGCTATCTGTGGGTTCGGAGACATTCCACCTTCTGGCAGAGACGTGCCGGAACAGCAGGCCTCTTTCGGAGACGTGCCGGAACAGCAGGCCTCTTTTGGAGATGTGCATCCCCAGGTCCAGACTAACCGACAGAATGAGTGACGTACACCTAACACAAGAAAGGAGCACATTTGTATGCAAAACTAGCTAGTCCTGATTTTAATAGACTTTTGAAGCAGTCGATCGTCATTTACTTAATCTCCCTATTTGCATGCATAACGTAGTGAAAGATAGAGCACGGTCGCATTTCATTGGCCCCTGTGCAGCCTTAAGCCGACTCCAGCGGAGGTGGTACCAGCAGCGGTGGTGACACCATTATCACCACCCCCCCTCACAACTTATGCCCACCAGGACCAGCATGAAGCAGTCATTAAATCGACAAGCGAACACATAATCTCCTAATAATTGAGCCTGATGACAGAGGCTCTGTGGACTACTTGACATTGTGATTCAAAGTGAGCTTTGTTTGGAAAGCACTTCAGTGGGACTGCCCCTCTAATCTGTCAGTTACTCTGCCAGCGGATGATGTCTGAATACTGCTTTTCTTGGAAGACTTCAGCTTCATTACCCTTTATCATCCTTCCTGTCCTAATTTGTAACCATTACTTAGGCACAACAAACCCAAATTAAGGGCAACTTTACGAAAACATGCGTTATCCATCCACACA
>JAODLC010000106.1:1305842-1317474 GCA_026781145.1 Hippopotamyrus pictus
GTTATTCATCCGCCCCCCCCCCCCCAAATAAATAAATAAATAAATAAATAAATAAATAAATAAATAATGACGACGTTTAAAACAAAATATACAAAACAAAACTCAGTCCTCAAGCTAATCATCAGTTTCGTATTAGCGAAATTTTCATTTGTAGTTATATGCATAATACCCCCTGACATTTGCATAAATGTACACCATGCAGAATTACATTTAAGTAGATGCTATGTCACGAGCACTTCAGCAGATGCAAAGTTCACCCAACACAGAATTGCACTATAACATAATTATAACCCTCCCGGGCCACTATAGCCACATGTTATTGGGTGGGATTATACTGTAAATTACGGACCGATTTGCATCAATAAGAACCAGCAAAATAACCACTGAGAAAAGGATTAAAGCGGCACGTGACGCCAAGCGCCGCAGCTTTCTGATCCTATTGCTAACAGCCGCCATTCACAGAACACGCTGTCATTCGTGATGCAATATTTACGGTCAGTGCAGTCTGCCCCGTTTCCTTTCAGAATCACATCTGCTGCTTACGAGTCCTCTGACTGATGAAGGCTGCTGATAGCTGATAGGATCTCTGAGGAACCACCGGACCTTCCACGATCCTTACCAACATCATAATCGATGTCACAAAATGAATAGACTCCTACAGGCTGACAGTGTCTGAAGTATGATTTCAGCAACTGCATTAGCATACACACGTAAACGATGTAGTTTTCCAGAAGTTCACAGATATAGAGAATCTATAGCAGTCTCTAAACGGGTGTGTTTTTTTTGTGCATGATTATTCATATGGAGTTGGAATGTGTGTCAATTACCTAAGACTCACCCACAATGATCCTCCATCCGTTTTCTGAAGCCGCTTGTCCTATTCATGGTTGCGGGACAGAATGACACGAGAACATGTGAACTCCACACGTGGAGCCACGAGTCCCAGAAGTGTGAAGCTACGCTGCTAATCACTGCGCCACCGTGCCGCCCCTAGTCAATCTCCATTCCATGTCAAAATAAATGTCCACTCTGCAATCGGTCGATATTTAATTTCCTGTTTTGAGGCATGGGAAATGGATTCAAAATACTATATGTTTTTATTTTTTACCGTCAAACTTTGGCCACAAAACATGCGATCCGTGGGAAAGCCGGGACGGAGCCGAGGCAAGACGGACTGCCTTCAACCTGGGGCAGCCCTCGCAGCGCGGCCGGAGGCTGAAACGGCGGTGCACCGCATCCTCAGAGGGCGCCGGGGTTTGCAAACCATTCGCCACTGCGGTCGCGGCGGATCAGGTCGAACTCCCAGCAGGAATCATACAGCTTTGCCGCCGCAGCTGTATCCGCCCCCGCCCCAGCGACCTCCGAGCGAGCGTCAGCTGGATAACTGAGCGACCCGGGTGTAACTTCTTACCTGTATGCATCGCTGGCCTCACACCTGACTTCCCCGTACTTTATGCACTTAGAGTTACACGGAAATTTTATTTGTTTTATACATATACCAAAAGCCAACTATAATGACTTCATGCCCTAAGAATGATTTTTGTTAAGGGTGCGTTCGTAAATCCCGCCCCCCCCATTACTGGTGGGTAAGAACCTTTACATACTAGTTGCTTTTCTTACCACAATTCATGGTTTTTAAATTAAATTCAATTGTAATTACATTGCTTTAATACAGATACCTTCTAAAAGATTCCTTGGGCCGTTTCTTCCAGCCTTGCATCGCTTGAGGGGTTAAAAAAAAAAATCAACTGTATGAAGACGTTTGTTGACTGGTTAAAAGTAGTGTACCTTTGCAATAATACGCTGTTCTCCCTCCGCCAAGAATCAAACCTTAATATTACAACCCATGACTTTATTTTATTGCTAATAATCCAAAACACAGACACACAATTGATAAGTTTTCATTTTCATTTAAAATGGCGTTGAAATTCACAATTCGCCCTCCTTTGCTGCTTAGGGATTTTCTTTCCTACTTGACCAAAACACTTGAAGCTGGAAGCGTTTCTATACCCCCTTTGATCTGCCGAGACGCGTATACATCATTACGAACGATAGCAGCTGCCTTCCATAATCCGAGAGAGAAATGAGGGAGAAAAAAAATAAGGTGCCTTCAACAATGCCTGCTATATGCATGATTAAATATCGACAAGTTGATTGGAGTCTCACTCCATCATACACCCCCATCAGATACAATCCCTTATTAATACGTTTTTTGAAAAAAATAAAACTTCCCAGACCCTGGTTTGTTAGCCAGTTAATACTTTTGCAATGCATGCGGTCAACACGAGCACACCATTCCGCATGGAAAAAGTGACAGACTTGCGGGCTGAAATCCAGGCAAAGTTAAAGTGCGGCGTCCTCCCCCTTTCTTTACCAACACGAAAAGCGGGGACTGAAGGCAGCAGTTTATTTTACATCCCAGAAGAAAATGTGGATTAAAGGGTTTCACATTATAGAACGTGGCAAACCGGACTCAGAATCAAAAGCCAGCGCGCAGCGGGAATCGTTTCAGCACCGACGTGAACTTCAGAAGCAGAGTCCTGGTCAAATAACGAAGCAGAGAAACATCAAGGAGATACTACAATCTCTCCCACGGCTCGATCCGCAAACTTACGCTGTTTTTGCTTCTCGGTGGTCAAGACAAACCCTGATCAGAACTGCCCCCCGCCCTCGGAAAGGCTGTTTATGGCTCAGCCCCCTTGATATCTACCAGTTATGATTTTGCAACAATGATTTGACACTTGTCTCATCTATGACACCGGACGGTAATTCAGGTTTTACCTTTCTGAAGAAGTTAATCGTTCTCAGTGCCGATGCCCCCTAAGCAGGGGGGGGGGGGGGGGGGGGGGGGGGGAGTGAGAGAAGAATTCTAAAACTCTAAAAGGGTATATTCACATCCTACACATTCCTCCTGAGAGCAGCTGAACGCTCCGAGGGCATCAACATAGCTGACCCCATCTTTTGTGTTGCAAACTAGCATGAAGGCAAACGCTTTCTTCTATGGAAAACAAAAGAGCTGGTCCTTTTCAATTACATTGCAGAGATGTGTGCAGACGTAGGCCTACATTATTTTTCTCCAACAGATCTTCCTTAAACGGTAAATAGAGGCTAATTTTAGATACCATCTAAGAACATATAGGCTACGAAACGGGATTTAACTACGAGCAGCTCGAAGCTCAGAGCAGAAGTGGTTCGAACAGCAAAAGAAAAACATCCCCGTAACATTTCTAAAACATTGGCCATCGTTTATTTACAATATATTAAACTGTAAAGCAAACGATTATTTTAACAAGAGTCAATTTCAATAAGAAAATAATGAACTGAGAGCTAGAATGAATCATACAGATATATTTATATTTTATATATATATATATATTAATGTGCACAGCCAATAGAGTTATGTCTGTATGGATATTTTCTTTATTGTTTTCGCCTCAGTTCTTTGTGAAATGCTAGATTTCAAATTAAAGTGATTATTGAAAGCATAGAAAACAATAGGAGAGCAGTTTATGTTATAGTTCGGAGACAAACATTTTTTTAAAAATCCGAAGACATATGCAAACAGACGCACATCCGTACATTTCTCATTCGCACAGTGTACCCCATGTGAAGCTGACGTTCGCTATGATAATTGTACTCAATGTGAACGATAAAGTACATTTACGAAGCATCCTCTTGCGCCGTCTTTCCTGGTTAAACGGCAACTCCTCAGTTTACTATAATCCCGCAGTATGGTCAAGACAGTGGCACATCATCTATGTCAATCAGTCTGCTTCAAAAAAAAATCCTCAAGGGATTTCACAGTGTAAAATGCCACATAGACACACCCCTTTCACCAGCATAGTCAAAGTGACTAGTGTAGAACAGGCAACTTTAAAACAGAGGTTTTAAATTTTGGCCAGGGAGGGGCCAGAGATAAGGGCCCTTTGACCATTCGTTGTCCTGTATTCTGCCATCAGCACTGGCAGAGGAAGGGAACAAGAGACAGGCCAACACTCCGACACGCTGTGCCCAGTGCCGAGTACGTTCCCTCTGGAAAACAAAGCAAATCAAACAGTGAAAAGCATGAAGGGATTGGGGGGGGGGGGAGCAGGAACCTGAGCCAAAGACTCTTAGCAGAAACCAATCCTCCAAGCTAAAGGAGAGCAAGACAAAGCACATTATAGGAAACCAGGGGAGCCCAGAGGTTTAATTTCCTATGCTGCCACTGTAGGCCGAGCCTGTCCAAGCAAATCACTTCTTACACGTCAAGCCGAAAAGGGCGGGGGGGGGGAGCATATATAAATATACATAAGGGCCACCCGTTTACGTGCGCGCATCCTCTGCATTTCCCCCAGCTGCCCGCTTTGTGAAATAATTCCAACAAATAAACAAGAGGAGAGAGACACCAGAAGCCCAGTCTGACGACGATGTGGGAATTTTAGCAAGGCTACAGGGGGCCCAGATGCAGGAAAAACACCTTTTTCGAAAAACCAGCACGGGTCTGCCCCAACGCTGCTTTTTCTGAGACTCCGAGTAAGGAGACAATAAGAACAACTGTACGCATGTACTTACAACAGAAGTATTTTGGTAGTTAACCTTATCTTTTATTTATGTATTTATTTATTGATTTGCGTTATGCGTGCAGCCAAACAGAGTCTCTTGCCAATGTAAAACTGAATATCCTCTGGCTCTTTGGCTCAATAACAAAAGGCCGAGGTGTGGTGGGGCGGGGGCAGGTGGGGGGGGGGTCAGCTTTTTGACAAGCAGTCGAGAGGGGCGGTTATCAAAAAAAAAACAAAAAAATCGAGAAGTTAAAAAGCATCACTGATGAGCTGGTTTCTGAAAGGACAGTGGAGGCCAAACATAACGAGCCAAAACTCCACCCCAGAATCCTGGGTGTGACCCCAAAGGGCGCATAAAGCTTTCGAATTCCGACGCAAGCCACAGATTGTAAAAAAATAAAACGCATTACACCAATGTCACAATTTCATATTCCAGGTTAGAAGAGTAGTGGTTGCGAGTCCATGATGGCGACACGGTGGGGTCAACATGCACTGCGAGCCCTTGGTTCGGGTTGCCATGCTGGTGGTAGGGCACGGCAGGGCATGGTCTAAGGTGGTAGGGGTATCAGTCTGTGGAACTGCAAAAAGTGGAGTGTCTGTTCTTCCATGGGGGTGAATGGGGGCAGGCAAGGCGTGCTGGGGACTGTTCATGGCAGGGGGAGGCTGCTACGCTGTTGTTTCCGACGGCTTTCCCTCGCTGTCGCTGTCGTTCAGGTAGCTGCGGCGGGAGTATCGGGGGCGGTTGGAGCTGCGAGACGCCCCCCCTTCCTTTTTTTCCTCATCTTCTTCCTCTTCGTCAGATCTATCCAGGCCGAATCGCTTTCGACTGGATGGCGGGCTGCAGCAGGGGAAGTCAAGAGGACATTTCAGTTAGCATCTGAGATTTACATAATTCTTTAAAACTCCCTCCCATCCCATCATATGTTAAACAAGGGTTGAGTTAACTTGCTTTCAGTCAGTTTGGCGACAACCAGTGCAAGACTGATGCAATCGGGAGTAAATATCAACTCAAAGTCCATGCAGAGATGCTGAAGACTTGTCACCATGCCGTGAGGAAGCAAAACAAAACAAACGAACAAGCACAGCCTCTTAAAGAAACCCACACCTTTCATCTGAAAGATATTTTCATTTCTAAAGTCCGAAGTACTTTCTGAACAAAAGAAAAAAATCAAAATTCGTGTCAAAAAAGGTAAGCGTATCCTTTCAAAGTTCGCACAGAGCATTTTATGAAATCAACTCAAAACTTGGAGAAGGTCTAGCATGAAAACTCATCATCACAAATAAAGTTTTGATGTTCTTTTATAGACTTATCACATGCAAATTAATTACAATAACCATGGACAAACACCTTCATGTCTCCCATGCCCCGAACGTTATAATGTATAGATTCTTCAACCCCTGAATTCTCAAATCCATATACTGTCCATTTGAAAGTTCTCATGTAGCTCAAATATTGCAACCCTCGGGTTACAATCAGCCAATCGTCTCCCTGTAACATAAGTGGTGGCTTTCAGAATCAATGTGCTCATTTGATTATGCCTGTAGTACTTTTTTAAATGCAGAAAGAAAATATAGATATTGGGTCTGATGTACCAAGTTATTTCCATTCTTGTAGTAAGGTTGTAAATCACACCAGTGCTTATTAGTAAGTTAGTTGTTGTGATCACGCTCATTTAATGCCCTAACCTTATGTGGAAAATTTCTTTAAATACAACACACACAATGTTGTAGCCATTATTCCGTTATGTATTTTTAGGAGAATCAAAAAAAAAAATTGTAATTCGCCTACATGGATACGCCTACAGTTTGAGCCAAGCAGCTTGAACAGATTTCACCTGCTGAATGAAATTCAAAATGCTGTGCAATGTGAAAATAGCTGCTGTTGTGTTGGAGATAATTTGATTCGACTCCAAAGTTAGTTCACACAGTGGCAATTAACATACAAAAGATAATGACCTTTGGGTAAACGACCAGTAACAGTGCTGCCGGGAGCGGAGCCTGGCGATGGTTAGTGTCACAGCAAGGCTAGGTGTCATGCCTCACCGCAGACCAGGCGAGACCTACTGCCAGCTTTAGTCACTGTCAGGCCTGTAGAGGTACTTCATCATCACGTTGTCCACCTTCTTCTTCCGCTTCTTCTCTTCTTTTTTGCTGAGCGGTGGGCCCCCCGCTGAGGCTGTCGGGTCGTCATCCTCCTCGCAGGCGGAGGCCGGCCGGCCAGGACCCTTTTTGATGCTACTGGAGCTGCGGTAGGAGATGGTGGAGGCCCCAGAGCTGGAGGAATCTGACTCTGACTCCGAGGACGACGACTCAGACGAGGACGACTCTGAGTCGGTCTCCTTCTTCTTGGACTTCTTCTTTGACTTCTTCTTGGAGCCCTTCTTGCGGCGCTCGTCCGGTGAGGAGCTGTGCGACCCTCGGCTCCTCTTCTTCTTCTTCTTGGTCTTGTGGCTCCGGCTGCTGCGGCTGCTGCAGCTGCTGGCTGAGCGGTTGAAGTCCAGGGCCGAGGCGGAGCGACGCATGCCGGAGGAGCCGTGGCCGGCCTCGCGGTCACCCTGGGAGCTCTTGGTACTCCGCACGCTTCGGCGGTCCTCCTCATCCTCGCCCGGCGCCCCGCCTTCTCCCTCCTCTGTGGAGTCTTCCAGGCTCCGCCTCTTGAACTTGATGGGTTTGAAGCTCAGAACCTCGTTGATGGCCGCCTCCAGATCCGGGTCCAGGTAGTTCCGGTGGGCGACCGGCTTGATATCGGATGTGTCGGGGGGGTCGGAGTCCGTGGCCCGGGCTTGAGGCGGCATGGAAAAGCTTCGTCCAGATGAGTGGGGGCTGTAGGCGCTGGAGCGGCCTTCGCTAAACGCCACGCTCATGGCGTCATCATCAAACTCGCTGAGCCGGCAGCTGCGGCTCAGGGACATGCGGGAGTCAGCGCGGCTCACGCTGCCAGGGCTGCGCCCCCCCGAACGCCTGCTTAGGCTGGGGCTGACGGCTGAGCCGTAGGTGTCGCTACGTCGGTCGTCCAGGCGGGAGGAGTTGCTGCGGCGCAGGCTGTGAGGACTGGAGGCCCCGAAGCTGAAGGAAGACTTACCGTCGTCATCTAAGTCCAGCCCACGACGAGCAGAAGCCCGGCTTGGAGCAAATGAGGAGACTGTGGACTCCTTGTCGAACTCGGACCAACGGCTGTCCAGCCCCTTCCTGGCACGGCTGGTGGCCTCGGAGTAGGCGTGAGAAATGACAGAGCTTCGGTCATCCAGCTCGTCTCCGGCTTGGGATCTTCTCCAGGAGCTGACAGAGTGGGCGTCATCCGGGCCGTCAGAGGACTTTGCCTTCGCCTTGCGGAACGCGGACAGGTCCTGGCACTCCGACTGTTCCTTCAGGGCGCTAAAGAGGGAGCTGTCGTCTCCCTGGCCCCCTATGGAGTCTTTCAAGCTGGTGCGCTTCCTGTAGCTGAGTGAACTCATCACGGACACAGGTCTGCTCTGCTCTGCTTCTTTGCCGTTACTATCTTTCCATTCCTTGCCCTCTTTGCCCTCCTTCCCTTCCTTGCCATCTACGCTGATGGCATATCTGGGGAGGATGTCGTCAAATGAGGACAAACGTAGACGGCATAAGACCACAAACGAAGACGGAGGAAATGGAACAGAAAGGGAAGCAATGGATGAATGAGATGCTCAAAAAGGAGGGATGACATTTAAGAACAAAAACAAGAGGAATAGTTTTTAATATTTTTTCCCATCTGAATAATAAAGGAGATGAGAGAGAAACTTAAAACTGGAAAGTTGCTTTTGTTCACAAACAAATAAATGTGGGGGGTAGATTATACAACTGAATTCCAAGCGAGAGAAGTGTTCAATCAAAAATACAGCAAAAGGTTTTTCACTACAGAATTTAAGGAAATCAAGCCCAGGCCCTCGGTGTAATGAGTTCAGCATGACTGAGCATAAGGACAATACAGAGGATAAATCAATTTTTAATGAAAAGGTTCACTGGTGTAACGCAATTGAGGATTTTGATTCAGCCCTCTCTTATCGAATGTGCAGCTTAGCACAGGCTGGCTCAAAAAACACTGCAAATATTAAACACCTTCTAAATATGCATCCATTTTCAATACGCGCCTGACTTATGCAGGGTCGTGGCGGGGCCGGAGCCTATCCTGGAAGCTACGGGCGCAAGGCAGGGAACAACTCAGGATGGGGCACCAACTCATTGCAGGGCCCTTACAAAACATTCTTCTAACACAGAGGTAACAACCATATGCCTGCACTTTCACGATTCTTTAAAAAGTCTATAAAAGTGTCTCAAACGTTGTCCACTCAATTTGAGTGACAGAAGCGGAGGGGAGATCAAAAGCACCGTCCCTTTAAAAATAAATAAATAAATAAATAAATAGAAGCCCCAACAGTCATTAGACCTTCTCTGAAAGACATGAAAATGGTACAATTGAACCTGTCAGGCACCAGGCAGGGTTATCGATCTGTGATGCGGGGGGGGGGGGGGGAATACGTCAATAAATCTATGTGAGAAGGGGTTCCATTTTGGAGGCTGGTCATTAGATAAACACATCAATGATCAACTATCAATGTCTAAGCAAGTGCGAGGAGGTGTGTGCTCTTAAGGTGATCCTTCATTTTGTCTCCAAGAGGCTGAGAAGCTGTGGTAAGGCCACTGTTCTAGGAGGAACACCACCGGAGCCCATGAGCAGCGGAATTTTGCGGGGTTGCGGGTTACCTGGAACTCTTTAGGCTGCCATCATCGGACAGGTTCTTGGCAGAGCCCTTGTTCTTGGACAGCCATGACTTGACGCCATCGACGCGGTCCTCCACCTCAGAGTCTGTTCCTGAACCCCCCTCACTGGCGGGGGAGGGGCAGAGAGAACCCAAGTCAGTTTGAAGAATGGGGAAGCTGAGCTTTCGTAGACGTTAGTGGGGGGGGGAGTTGGAGCGTAAGAAGTTGGCGGGGTCAAGCGTGTGGGTTAAAGGGCCAGTAATGGCAGCCCCTGCAATCGCGGCTTTGCGGTTAGTCGGCAGCCTGGTGCCGGTTATGCACTCAGAAGCCACGCACCGGGGAGGGGCACACAAAGGGGAGTCGAGCAGAAAAGGAGCACCACAAACTAGAATGCTTTCATTTTTTTCCCCCAGCTTCAACTTCTCTGCACTCTCCAGGGAAAAATATCTATTCCAGCGAACAAGAAAATAGGCCTCTTCCAGAAATATTTACATTTCCTTCATGTGGTGACATATTAGAGACAGAGGGAAAGGAAAAAAATAAAACCCCATAGCTTGCACAAAGAGCGAATCTCAAAACCAGTAGGCTTGACTATATAATGGACGGATAATTCAATTCTGTTCATTTTTTACAGAGTGCCCTTTCCAGCCAAGAGGCAGCACAGCAGTACTTAACAAAGGTTTAGCAAAATAGCATGTAAGTGACTAGATGGTACAGGGGGGGAAAAAAAACAAAAAGAAAAACTCATCCATTAAGATGAAAACAGTTCATTCTTTTATCAGGGCATGGACGCACTGCAATCATGGCATTAGCTTTGGCTGTGAAGATGAGTGAAAACCAACTTAGGATGATGTAGGGCGGGGGGGGGGGGGCACTGAGCTCTCTCTGGTCCAACTACAGAAAAAACAAGAGTAAAAACAAGGAGTCCTTGCCAGAAAGACAGAAAGCTACAAAAGTGCATTTGTGGCAGCGATCGGATGGCTTTCCGGGAAACGTAAAACACGAACCCCAAAGCACTCTGCTAATCTTACCGTAACGGCACGACACGACAGTTAAGCAGGCTTCGGAGCAAACCTGTAATTAACGTGGGCCCAGCTACTAAGGTCCTCCTCTGCGGAACACTCTGGGGATCGCAAACGAGCCAGCCCCCCCTCCCGGAGCCTCGAGTGAACAAAGGCGACGGGGGTGTGATGGGAGGCGCTTCAGCCGCCATTCGGGAAGGGAGTTTGTTTGTTCTTTTTTTAATTTAGAAAAATAAATCAGATTTCACTTGAGGGGTGGATGGGGGGGGGGGGCTGGTTTTGAGAGAATACACATAATTAATATCTCTGGCTTCAAAGTGGCTAAGGTTTGGCGTCTGTCGTACTTCAGAAATACTGATTTTACCAAAGGAGCTTTTATTATAAGGCGGTAACTTGGGGGTAATTTTATTTGCTCAGTCCCATTTCTGCACCAAGTCCCATATGTCACATCTGCAAAGGCACCACGACACATGGCAAATGCAAACAATGTCTCGTTTCAAGCGAGCTGAGGCAGTGGTACAAAAAGAATATAAACTAAGTGTGAGGTTAAAACTCTCAAGAAGTCCATGAGGGCGCCTGGTGTCGGGATTTTCTTGCAGGCGGAAAGTCAGAGACCCAGATCGCCGACACCGGAACCCAAAATCATGGACCGTCACGGCTGTGCCCAACACGGGCCAGGTGCCTTAACCAGGCGGACGGATGGAGAGCCTTCGGAGGCATGCTGTCCGGCAGCTACGGAGCAAAGGTGACGTAAACCCGTCAGCCCCTGTGTCACACCCAGCATGAAGGGTACCGGGCCTGAACGGAGATGACAGCATTTTACGCTCCTACAGTTTCTCCACATGGCTGTGGAGCTTCAATCAGTGGACTCGCCCAGCTGGAAGGTCTGGTTCCCCAAGCCCAGGCGAATCACACGTACATCTCACTAACGGCCCTGTTCCTTCGCCCAGAGTTAGACCTGACAGTCCTTTATCCATTCTACTGGGAAGCAGGAGCGCCACTAGACTTTTATAAAAAAGGGGAGCTTAGCCTTTACCTGGGGGGGGGGGTCTGGTTTGAATGAAAATGGATGAGAACACACTATTTAATTAGTGTACATTTATTTGGAGGATTAGATAATATTTTAAGGGGCCCCCCATAAAACAGCCCTAGTAACGCACCAACTCGGAATCTATAATTTCTACGCAAACTCCAGACCTGTAATCTGCGCTACGGAATGTAATCACCAGTTGCTGAAACGGGCCTCAGTCTATCGCCACAGTCCCTTGGCGTTTCTCTGGAGACGGGCAAGGGTGTGGGGCACCCTTATGGGGGGGGGGGGGGGGGCCTTCTGGCGGGGGGGGGCAG
>JAODLC010000106.1:1343259-1359885 GCA_026781145.1 Hippopotamyrus pictus
GACCCCCCCCCCCCCCATCCTGCACCTGTCCACGGCAGACTGAGATCAACCTCCAATTTTGTTCGCGCCCGCCATGCCAGAGACAGCGTCTATTTGCTGCATTAGAAGTCAAACGCAGGCAGGGAAACTGAGCCTGCATTCTGCACCAATTCTGTCCAAGGGACGTCGGGAGTTGGTACAGAAAACAGAAGCCAGCGTGTCGCTCTGGTCAAAACGGGTAATAGAGAAAACAGGCAGAAAGAAGCCGGCTTTAATTTTCACCGGACAGAACATGAGGACAGGAATGAAAGCGAAAAATCTCTAAAGAGCATCAAATGCTGTGCTTTACGGAAAACATTACGATGCCCCAGTACTGACGTGGGGCTGAGACAGCTGCCAGCTTTGGTATGAAGGCATGAAATTGTAAGGGACCAAAAAAAAACCAGCAACAGTGAAACACGACAAAGGAAAACAATAAAAATGCTAATTACAGAAGGTCTGGTAATAACGATAAAGGAATTACTCAGGAAAGAGAAGAAAAATATAAGTATGTTTTTTTACCTTCGTCTGCCTCTGCATTGTAACGGACAGCATGCAACATGCAAGTAAAAACAGAGATGTTAGGGACACAGAACTTCAATCTGCCAAATGGTAATACAAGACGGCAAAGGGAGGGCAGGGACGCAGTCGCACGCACAACCGGACATCGTGCCCCGCAAAGGGCAGGTAAACCGAGTGCGCGGCAAATGGATGGAGGGGTGTGCTCTGTCTGGGAGGCTCGTTCACATCACATCCGCAAAGATCTCAGAGAGTGGCCGCTTACTGGATGGTCTGACAGTAAACACACCACATATGTTATCTGTGCTCTCTCTCTCTCATATTTATGGTCTTTAACTGCTATTAAATGGTGGTCTGGACAAGTATCTTGCAAATACCTGTTCTGTCTTTTTCCTCTCCAAGAGCTGGCACAATGGAGAGGGAAAAAAACAACGAAGATCAATACTGCCCCCTACTGGTACAGCTGTATTTGCAACAACAATGGCAAATTTGTTTTGCACAGAAACTGCACGATTTAAACGCGTGTATTGTCGTAGCCTCAAATTAAATATTCAGCTCACAGCAGCCGCACACCAGGGTGGCAAAAGTACGCAAATCACACAGAGTTCACAAACAGGGTAGACCGCTGAGGTGTTTTCGCTCCAGCGTGGCTCGCGTGGCGCCGGGATGAGGATGATTCCATAAACAGGTATTTCCCTTTGATTAAAGAGCTTTAATTGGCTGAGCTTCCCGCTGGAGGGAAAAAAAAGGCCCAGATGGAGGGAAAGTGCACAGAGATGGGCCGCCAGACAGCATCACATGACGCCGAGACCAGTGGCGGGCCACATGCATGCTGATGTCGGCGATGCCGCCGCGGGAACCTTTAAAGACCACAAAGGTCAGAGTCTGGGGTTCAAAGACGTGCATGCATATAGAGATAGAGGGCATGGAAAGCAACTGACAGCTTAAAAACAAGAAAAGTTCTTTACCGCATCCATCTATGTCGGAAACTGCCGGAAGGGCGACATTAGAGACTGTCATCACTGCGCTTCAATCGCTCCCCGCCCGGAAAAAAAACACGACCGCCTTTTCCACACCGCATGCTGCGTCAGGTCCACAATGCATTCATTGTTCCTTAATTACTTTTGTCCTGCTCTTGTTTGTGTCTTTGGGGTTGGGTTTTTAATTAACTTTGGAATGAGAGTGTCAGTGTTAGAACACGGCTTGGATTCTCCTCCCATATTAATCAAACGCAGGCGCTATGTGTATCTGAAAGGAGCACAACAATGCATGACACGACAAGCGTCCCTCTCGGGTGATCGCGGACAACGGACGAGTTAGTCATTTTGGCATCAAGGAAACCACAAGCAGGAGTAACAAATGTCAATAAACATTAGCCTTACGTTCTGATAAATACATTCAAATGAGAAGGTGTCACTGGGATGGTATAGAACGCTATACAGTCAGTCATCATCTTGTGTGTACAGCTTTACAGTTAGACAGTTTACTGCACAGGAGCTTGGCAGGCACAAGGACCCACAAGCGCCTGGGGTGGGGACATTACCTTTTGTGGCCCCTGCGGCCCCTAGGTGGTATATGGCCCCCAGGATGAGCCACACAGCCTTCTGCTCCTCAGACGAGATGCCCAGCACTTTCATAGCGGCCTGGAGCTTGGTAAACTGCTGGGCAGCCTTCTGCTTGTCCTCAGGCTGTGAATGGGGGGGGGGGTTAGGTGGCCAGTTATGTGCCTGCACTTAACTAAAAATATCAGTGCCCCTTCGCAGCATCTATTTGGACAAGACTAGCATTCCCCTTCCAAGCTGTCCCGCCTCAGGAGATGTCATCATTTTTCTCAACATCCCAAGCACGTGGCAGCCAGAGCAGAAAGCCTGCACCCTCGTTCACGCATGAACGGCCTGCCTGCTGGAGTGACACACCTTCTCGCACGGCGCGTGGAGGTAGATGAGATCAGATCAGATTCACTGGTATTCACGCTGGCGGCGCTCACGGGAAATTACCTTGGACTGAGGCACGATTCCAAAGGCGCTGTTCTCGGCGAAGTGATTGAAGTGCAGCTCCGTCCTGAGAGGGGAAAGGCGCGGAAAGTATCACATTTACGGGGTGATCCCTCAAAAGCACTGGGACCGTGGCTTTCACAGGCATCGCCAACACGGGCCTCCACCACGACGACCGCCGTGAAACGACCCTGGCAGAATCGGCGCGGGTGGCTTGCCGTTGCGAAATGCGACCCAAGCGGGCGAAACATGGCACCCGGCTCGCTCAGCAGGCCCAGCCCGGGTTCCGTCTGGCTGCTCGTATCTTATTTTGGCAGGCCGGGGCGGAGTGGCCCGCCAAGCCCGTTTGGACGGGACACCACGGAGCTCGGGCTTGTGGCCCCATATGACCTCCTGGCAGGACTCACGGCCCACTTTTAGAGGCCAGGTCAGACGGGGCCAGGCGCGGCGGTCGCACGTGAGCCGTCCTTCTCCGAAACAATGGACAAGGGCCTGCAAGGCTGACGAATCGCACACCGACTCGCACAGATTCCTGCAGGCGCGGTTCGTGATGGTGGCTCACCTGAGGGCGCTGTCTGCGCCCGCCATCATGTAGTAGAAGACGTTGAAGGTAGATTCTCCCTCTGGGCGTCTGGAGACACGCAGCTTCTCCAGCAGCATGGTCTGCAGGCGGAAAACCAGGCAACAAGACATTGGCGCTCTATATCCTGCTGGCTGAAGGTGTAGTTAAAGGGGCAGTTCATCCCAAAACTAAAAAAGGTTTCAGAGAGGCTTTAGTGCTGTCTATCCATGTAGGTTGTTCTGCTGGGAGTTGCCAAGTTTTATAGGCTGTAGAAATGTCAGTCTTCGCTCAAATATAATGGGAGTGAACGGCATTCTTTATGTGGTGATTAAAGCGGCAGAAAAATACACTTGGAAAAAAAATCAACAGCAATGTCTCTTACCAGAAATCATGACCCGGTTATTGAAGATAACCTGTAGATTTTGTACTCAGCAGTTTTCAATGTGCGCACTATTTGTTTCTACCAAGCTCGACACGCCAACGGTGCCAGTGTGCATAAGATATCGCCGGGGCGCTCAAACTCGCATCTCAGCAGAACAACCTAGATGGGGAGATAGCATTAAGCTCCTCTAAAACGTATCTTTTTCAGTTTTGGGGTGAACTGCTGCTTTAACACTGTTGTGTGGTTGTACAGCATGCGAGTGCTCCAGTGCACACTCCTGAGTGCTCCAGTGCACACTCCTGAGTGCTCCAGTGCACACTCCTGAGTGCTCCAGTGCACACTCCTGAGAGCTCCAGTGCACACTCCTGAGAGCTCCAGTGCACACTCCTGAGAGCTCCAGTGCACACTCCTGAGCAAAAAAAATATGAGCTAAACCCAAATTGCATAACATTTAGCACTGGCCCATTTTTTTGCCCAGGAGTGTATTTGGGCAGCGCATCGGGTTCTGCATGTCCATGTGTGCCCAGCGCATGCCCGACAAACGGAGTAGCCCGAACCTGGATGGAGGCCGATGCCACCTGGCCGGCTTGGTCAAAGTCCAGGGAGACGATCTGGGAGAATCGGCTGGCGTTGGTATTCATGGAGGTGGCGCTGTTCCCGAAGGCCTCCAGGATGGTGTAAACGGCCTGCCACTTCTCAGCTGCGGGGGCAGGGGGGGTGACACAGGAGGGCGGAGCATTAGAGGAGAAGAGCGCCTCGACCCAATCCAAGATGCTTAGAACTGCAGGTCAGACCCAGCAGCGCCTCCCCTCAATCCACCGCCCGGACAGATAACTTCCCGTCTCCAAACGATGCAGTTAATCAGCACTGTAGCACTAATTAGGCAAAAAAAAAAAAGCTAAACGCGACTGAGGCCGTTTGATAAGCTAGGCTAATTAGGGGAAAGCGGAGCCGTTAGGCCGAATGTAATCCATCAGGGCTGCCCGGCAGCCTTCGATTGGCGGCCACCGCCTCCCCGTCCTTGTGGGTCCTCGCCAGCCCTGTTTGCCCTGAAGTAACCATGGAAACCAGGGCAGGATACAGCAGGGTGGTCCTAAGCATTTGGGCTGAGCAAGCAAGAGGGAGCCTGGGTGAGACACCACATCCGTGTGTGTGTGTATGTGTGTGTGTGTGTGTGTGTGTGTGTGTGTATTAGATTTATATTACATTGTGGGGACCAATTTTCAGGTCCCCACAAACATCTGTGAATCAAAAAAAATAAGTCTTGTATTTTGTTTGGTTACTTGTGACTTAATCTTAGCCACAAGTCCTATCTTTGTAAGGAGAGTAAAAATATGAAAAGCAAGCATGTATGAACATCGCAGTTAAGTTTCATCAACATCGATTTGTGATTGGTTATCACACTATTTCAGACAGCTAATGAACTGCATCCCAACGTGTGGCCACGCCCCCAGTCTCTGGAAAGCCAGCAGGCTCCCAGCTCACCAGAGAAGATCTTGCCAGTGCTGCCGGCGATGGAGACCAGGTACTGCACCAGGTGCTGGGAGTTAGTGGTCTTGCCACTGCCACTCTTGCCCAGCAGCACGATGGACTGGTCCTGGCGCGTGGTCAGAAGGTTCCGGTAGGCTGTCTGGGCCACGGTATAGATGTGGGGGGCTGTGTCTTCCCTCCGACAGCCCTTGAACATGTGCATCACCTGTGTGTATGTGTATGGGGGGGAGGGGGGGGTCACATTATCAACATGCCCATTAACCATGCGCATTACATCACCTTCTCTAATGGTGCCAGGGAGTCATCATGGTTTCGATTACAAACCACTGTAAGCAGTACTTTGCAAAAGCTAGCTTGCAGAAATAAAATTTGACCGCCCTTTTTATAGTGTAATCTAATATTGACATGTTACAGTATAATCAAATTCTTACCAGTCTTGAACTACTTGAACTACAATCTTGGCAACGGAGACGGCACACAAATACACCAATGCTGGCTTTCATTTCAACTACAGTTCTGACTTAGGGCTTTTGCCGAAACTGTCAAATACCGTAAGCGGGCTGCAATATGCCCTCCTATTGGCTGTTAGATTTAAGATATTGCAGTGGCATGTTTTGGTTTGCCATGCAGACCCTTTGAGCAAAGTATAAGGGTTAGCCGGGCTCATTCGCACCAGCCATCTTTACCGGTGGCAGGATATTGACGCCCTTTTAAATTCACATCACGGTAAAGGCTGTATTGGCTGCTCACTGTTCATCACTTCATTACACTCCCGTTGGGGGAGAATTACTTCAGATGGATGACAAATCTGCCCAGAGCACCACCACCCCCGACAGACAGACAGACAGGCAGACAGACAGACACACACACAAACTAAGCACCAACTGTACTTCAGTGTGTGCCTACATGATCTTTGTGGAGTTAAGGCTACAAATATTCTTCACAACATCAACAAGATAAGTCAAACAATACCTCACAACTTCCTAAAGGGAAGAAGAAGTGGTTACCAGGCTGATCTGCTGTGAAAGTCAGCCTTTTCCGAACGGTTGATTCTGCTTCCATGCAATAGTATGGTAATCTGTTATGTAAATGCTTCCACACTAAAGATTTGAGACATGTCCATTCCTCTACAGAAATAATCAGTGTAACTTAAATTTTATACTCTAACCATCCTACACTGTTAATGGTTCATCCTAACTATCGAAACAAATATCCAAGTTACACTATATTTTATATTATATACTATATTATATTTTGTACACAAAGTAGCCTACATTGTACTCCTGGGCAGGAGGGAGGCGCTACCTTCTCGGAGTAGATGGAGGGGGCGCTAACAGGGTTGATGACCACCATGCTAGGCCCAGCGTACGTGTGGATGAGGTTTCCCCCATAGCGCTGCCGCAGCGAGTGCATGACGCTCGACTCATTCAGGTACTGGAGGGAGGCGAGGTTCTCTACACGGTCAAATGACGGGGGGTTTGCCTGTGAAGGGAGCACAGGTCAAAGGTCAAATGCTGCCAATGAAGAGTGCCATAAAAGCTACGGAAAAGCAGTTCTGCAACCAAAATTAATCTGTTTAAATCACATGTGATGGAAAAACTTCAGCCAGGGTCTCCAATATGTCTAAATATCCCATAATGACATTCTCTGTTCCGATCCCTGTGGCCAAGACAACACATTCCTGACATTTGTTTCCATGCGACCCCTGGCTCAAGCCCAAAAATGCAATGCACCTTCCTCTGCTCCGCCAACCATGTGTGCATCTGACATTCTTCTAAAAAAACAGGGTGGTGGACAGGTGCAAACAGCATCTGCTCGCCCTGGGAGGGGGGGGGGGGAGGCTCATCTCACACCAGTCTGGCCAGTCCAACAATTGAATAAACATTACGGATTTTGGAATCAGAGACTACACCCTACGGGCCACGCTGACCAACCTTCTCCACGTCATCTTCATCCACGTCCAGTATCGTGCCGTCGTGCTCCAGTTTGACCTTCACCTTCCCCTCTGGCAGGCTGCCCGAATCCGTCTTCAGCAGAGTCGCTGACGAGACCACAGAACAGAGAAGTGAATGGCATAAATCAACCAAACAATGACTGAAGGTTCCTAGTTCAACAGTTACGGTTCATTGGCGCACTATACAATTACAGTATTGTTTCTGCAAGTTAAAAGAGGAAATTTGTAACACTAAACCAACCAACCAGTACAAGTGATAAAAACTGATTTTGTAGCTGTATGTGGATTGTGAGGTCACATTATGTGGAGGGAGGCATCTGATAGGCTGGCTGCTGAGGATAATGATAGAATTTTGGGGTGCATGAGGTAGGACATAGGTGTGTGACCATTACCCAGGGAGAAGCCATCCTTGTGGACCAGCCACACCTTCTCCGAGCCATACCATGCCTGCTCTGCGGCGATCTGCTCCTCCGTCTTCACCTGTGGGGAGGCCAGGAGTAAGAACCATCAAACGCCATGTCCACCATTTGCAACAAGACCTCCGCGGTCTGGCCTTAATTTCACCACACCCTGTACTGCAATGAAATGCCCAGCAGGGGGAGCCAAACTGCTGGCGACTGTTGGGGGGTGGGGTGGGTTGGTGGGGGAGGAGGTGTGGCAGGCCTTCCACGAAGGAATCGGAACCCAGAGAGGGCAATTTCAATCACGCCCCGTTTGTCGAGCGCTCAGTCGGATGGGGAACACTCAGCTCCACCTGAGTGTCGCCCATCGGTGTAATAGAGGGAAAGAAAACAGACAGGCAACAAAAAATAAAGGAGTAAAACTGAAAATCACAGAGCTAAAGCCCCTCCATCGGGCTTTGGGACAGGCAAGAAGGAAAACTAATAATTAAGATGAAGACCATCTGCAGAGTGTTGCTGCCTGCCACTCTGGGATGACAGAGGCACCGTGTGCTAAGGGACATAGCTGACCGATTTCTGCAAAAGGTTATTTTTTAACAGTGCAGCACTATGTAAATAAAGAAAGAAAAAAAAAAGGTTGAAATATTCAAATCTGAAAGCGAACCACTTGTTACCTAATGGCCTATGAAAATGTCAGTTTAATTTAAGCCACGAGTCAGCATCCCCAAATGACCCGAAGCAGAAAAGCGAGGCAGGAAGTCATTATACCAAATAGCCAAAGAACTCTCATCATTTCCTCCCTCTACGTTATGCGAGTAGCACACGTTACGGATCAACGAAGGCCGCACTCTGAGGCAGGTACTCAGCTACACTATAACAGCCATGTGCAGTGTGGGGGAGGTGCTAGGGGGCGGGACCCCACAAGACCCCACCCACATCCATACATAAACTGAGGTTAGACAAGGTCTGCTGCATTACTGGGAGGGCTATGAAAGTCCCCAGTCGCACCAGCACAGATCACATCACCACCACACTGCAAAATAGCCAACCGACGACGTCGATTCTATACGACGTTAATCAAAGTTCACCTTCTTCGACGTCATTTAGCAGAACACATTATGGCTGAAGCGGAGAGTTAAAACAGGAAGCAGTGAAGCAAACCTCTTTATGGAAATGGAAAAATGCATTTCCATTGTGAGATATGGGGGGGCGGGGGGGGAATGAGAGTGCAAGGACACAGGAAGTGAATGAGAACCAAAGCACCACTCCGGGACATCAGAAAACGGGAGTGCTTCGACCGCTCGCATGATATCACTGTAACAGCTGCCCCTTCACCAAGCCTCTAGCACATGCTAATTTGGGCTTCACAAAGGAATACAAAAGGCTGAATGGAAGACTGTCAAAAAAGCATCCCGTTTTCCCTGTGAACGAGTTTCCGTTTTACTCCGGGGTGGGTGGTTTTAGCATTCTACATGCACACAGTCTGTTTTAGAGTGGAGATATTTGGGGTGGGGCTGGGGGCACTCCACACACAAAAATAAAACACTGCATGTGACAAAGCACAGCAAAGGGGTGGGTGGGGCAAGGGCAGGAAAATGGGCAGGGGAGGTCAGTGGAAAACAACGCAGGCAGAACCGAGGCCAGACCTTGGGTTGGGCGGCCACAGCGTGGGCCGCCTGAAGGACGGCCACGGGATCCTCATCCACCTGTCCCTGAAAGACGGCAGGAGGTGGGGGGGAGGAATGTAAGAGTCAATATTTAACCCAGAGAGACAGGGAGAAGCTGAGGGGCACGGAATAAATAACACAAAAAAAATGGGTAACCATGCATTAGGAAGAGGGCCCAGAACTATATCAACACGACTAGCTGACATAAAACGAGGAAAAAGCCACTATGTAACAAAACGGCATCTTTTGTAAAGTGCATTTGCGTGCATGCATGGAGATACGTGGACAATCTCGAATTCCTGGAATAAAAGTAAGGCACAGAGGTCAACTTGTGTGGAAAGAACAAGTTTCTGTTAATTCCCATTTGATTTTTAGGTGTTACTAACACAGCAAGATTAATATAAAATTCAACCACAACTGTTAAGTGCTACATGCAAACATCCTTATATTCCGCCATGTAAATCAGAATCTAATGGCTGTACAAAAAAATCACTGGAACTATTAGTTCATTGGCAAAGGACTGATTTAACTGGGTTTTGGAGATCTACTTTAAGCAAAACACCAAACATTCCAAGAGCTAGGTTTAAGGATTTCTTGATCATACATGATGCTAAGCAACATATCCGTGACTGACAGATACCTTAGCATTGACTCGTGTTCAGGGGATGGGAGTGAATATACAAACAGGAAGTAAGGTCAGCAGAGTGGGCATGTCAAGTCAGCCATAGGAAGTATAAAGTGACTAAATATTTAGAACCAGGAATATACTACTTGGTGTTCGCAAATCACCTTTGGCCCACAATAAGTGCCGAGGTGCACACCTCCAATCCCTCAGGGAGTGCTGTGCCATGCAATTTGTACACATTGACGTAGGTTTGTGTTCAGACTTACTATATACAGGACAGAGGACAGCACCTCTGTGTCCCCCCTCCCCCCATCTCCTAGCCTCCTTGTGCAGTCAATATTAGTGGAGCAGCAAAAATCATACAAGTCACTGATTACTCAGACTATAATGCATCGACATACGGGGTGGGAGGGACCACAACATGTAGGACACAAGCAGGATCTGACCAGTAAATGATAAAACTGATTGCCACACACACTCATCCTTGAGCCAGTTAATTGGGGAGCTTTCCATGAAAACACATCATACAATCACAGATTATGACAGGTGCTGGATTCAGAGAGGGAAAGGTAAGTGGTGGAGGTACAAGCATGTCAGCAAGAAAGAGAGGAAGACGGAGACAATGCAAGGGGAGGAGTTAGTTAAAGAAAACAGTCTTACACTCCAACACGACACACGCGAGCATACGGCGGTAAGGCCGTGGCAGGGGATGGCGAGTGGCTGGCCGGACTGGGGTGGGGCATCCTGAGGCAGGTACGGTACCTGGGTGGGGGTGGGCCCATTGGCCACTGGCTCCACCTAGCCACACAGCAGCCACAGCAACAGCAGCAGCAGAAAAGCAATGGGCAGAGAAGAGAGGGAGAGATGAGAAAAAACAGAGCGTGACGGAAAAGTCAAGAAACAGGAGGTGGCGGGTGGATGGCGAAATGTCAGGACACAAAAAGCCTGATGGGAGATGTGCTCCAGTCGCTATTGTGGAAGCAATGCCAGGTCAAATTGGGACAACAGGCAACACTTGTTCAATGAGACCTCTGCTGTGAAAGGCAGACAGTCACAGGGAAATCGCATTTGTGACTGCTGAAGGTTGTTTTAGCTCCACAGGCAAATCGTGAAGCACAACTCTCTCACTGTCATATTTCCAAAAAAAAAAAAACAAAAAAAAAAACAGGGAAGACGGAAAACAATGATGAAAAAACATTAAAAGAGGCCCCAAAGAAAGCACTGCAAGAAAAGCCCATCAGAGAGAAGGAGGCAGGAGTTAATCAAAAAACCAGTAAAGCCGTAACATCCATCCACTGCTAGGTGGCACAGTAGCCTGCAGTCCTCATGGCGACCCACAAGGGCCTTACGAATGCTGGATAAACAAGGACAGCCAAATCCAAATCCTCAAGAATCTCTCCATCCATGCCTGGCTAATTGAGAAGACCGACCACTAACTAGCCAAATAATAATGTGCATTAAATAATTTTGCAATAATAAATTAGCCCACAGTTATTCACAAAGAGATCTTTTGGTTGCCAACAAATACACTGCCAATGGCAGCAGTGAAAAGATGTTTGTTATAAAGTATCTAATCATGTATTTATGCATAGGTCCCTGGAAAGAATAAAAAAAAAAACACTAGGTCACGGAAGGCTCTGAAATGAACATCACCCTCAAGCATTTGACTAGGTTATGCCAGACACTAAAATTTAATGACCCCTGTTGGTGTCGAGTGATCGCGGTAGGGTCGCCTTAAGAAGACTACAGGCTCGTGTGACAGGTGGGCACCTAACCTATTCAGGACAAGTGTTAGCATGGCATGGCAGCAAGGACGTGAAGAAGAGGAAGGAAGACGAAATGGAGGGAGAAGGTAAGATTAGAGAATTACAGGCACATTGAAGATCCTCTCCAGTCGTCTTTGAGCTTCTTCAGTGGGGGTCAGCTGCACCACCTAGAGGTCAGATCACCAATATGGATGAAGGCCACTGCCAGCAAGCATAGAACAGTATACTCCAAAACTGTGCCATCAGGCAGTAGGTGGCGTGCGATCGGGAATAGCTCCGATCATCAGACTGCAAAGTGGAACGGCTCAATCCTGCAATGGCCCAGACGATAATGCCAAAGATACAGTACGACTCAGGCACCAGCAACTGCACATACACACAAACCTGTTGGGTCACGGCAGGTGAGACCTGCAGCAGTTTGCTCCCAGAAGAAGAGGTCCTGTCTGGGTCAGAGGCCAGGCGAGGTATTGCCTTCACCTTCGAACAACCCCACAAACACACATACACACACAAACACACAAACCCCAGGTCAGACCAAACCATGTGCTTAGTTAGTAACATTTCCACACTATAACACAATCACAATGCAAACTCACACCAGTGATGCCCATATGTGATTCAGCCAGCCAATGTTTTTCCATGGTCATTCACCAGGCTCCAATAAGGACAGTTAATCCAGCTAGTAAAGGCCATCAGAACCACAAACCCAAACACATGCCTATGTACAAATGCCCACATACGTTCTACAGTGGCAAAATAGTTCCTTTCAAATATTTTATGTGAAGCAGCACAGGTTAGTGAAAGTGTATCACTGCTGCAACTGCCAGCTCCCGTTGAACTCTCGTACATTCATGAGCTTCCTGATGACAAGAAAGCCTCATGGGTCTCAACACCAAATACTAGCTGAAGAGTCACTCTGAATTCAATGAGGTGCACAGTGTGTAAACACCAGGGAGTTTGGTCAACGGGGAGGAGATTTCAGAGCCATCAGTACATGTCAGTCAAGAACCAGCACTGAACAATCAGACAACAGAAGGATCAGAACAAAAGCCTGTCTTGGGATGACCAGTCACTTTTAGCGGTGATTTATGTTAAACTGGGCACACATCATGGCAAAGGTATAGGAAGAAACTTCAAGAACCAGCATGCAAGTGCAAATGTTAGACCTGTCATGTCACAAGTACTGGGGACGCGTCAACTGCATGCATCACTGAGTGGCTTAGGATTTCACACCAGCTGAACCGTGCATGTATCACACGTGGAAAACACACTGTACCTCAGGTTTCCTCAGGGATGAGGGTTTGAGAACAGGTATGAATCCAGGTGGAGGTGAAAGGGGGCTTGGTTTGGCTGCCGGGACAAATCCAGCAAGAGGGGAAAGGGTGTTCACTTTGAGTGGAGGAACAAATCCACCAGGGGGAGCGAGGGGGTTCATTTTCGGTGGAGGAATGAATCCGACAGGAGGAGCAAGAGTGTTTGCTTTGGCAGGTGGATTGGGAGCCGACGATTTTGGGTTTATTCCAACAGTAGAGGAGAGCACAGAGGATTTGGGAGCAGGTATGTAACCAGCAGGAGGGGTGTGGGGAGAGTTTTGGGATGGAGGTAAAGCTTCAGTAGTGGAGGGCAATGGAGATTCATCCTTCTGAGCAGGAGGTGAGGCTAAACTGTCCTCGTCTTTCCCCTCCGGTAGCTTCTGGTCACCCAGCTTCTCTTCCACAATCATAATTCGCGAACGTGGCCGGGGGTCCCTGCTCCGGCCACGGCCCATCAGATTAGTGAGACCAGCTGTGATGTCATCTTTCTCCTCCTTGTTGATTGCGTCATGCTTGAAGTTAAAAAATGGCTTTGCTGTCACCTTAGGCACTGCCCCTGGCTTCGGGGGCCCTGTAGCGGGCTTGGCCGCAGATTCGTCCTCCTCGCTGGGCTGCGCCTTCTGTACCATCCGCCGGATCACCTTCCTGGGGCCCACACTCTGCTCCTCAGTGCCATTCGGTGTGCCTTTGCTCCCACTGTCTCCATTGAGAATGGGAGGCTCCGGACTCTTAAAGCGCCCGGGTGCACCGGGTGGCTCGGTGCTCCGGAAGGACGGCCGGCCTCGGGGAAGCTCGGGGCTCTTCCGCTGCTCCTGCTGGGGCTCGGGGCTCTTGGCGCGCAGCAGCGCCCGAGCAGGATTCAGGCTGGGTACAGACTGGGACCGGCTGCTCATGCTGCTGTCGCTGTTAGACTGCTAGAGCAGCAAGTCGTGTGGGGGTGAACAGAGCTGAGATTAGGCAACAGCGACATTCGCCATGAAACAACTGGAAAGAGACAGAGTTCTGGCTGTGCCTTTGTGATAGACTCTCCCATGAGAACCAGACTCACGCATCATCTCCCCAAGCAGCTCAGCACTACTCAACATGCCCCAGCTCTCAGACACGTTTCACCCAAACTATGCTACTGTACCATTATCCACTGGGCCGCATGTGTTAAATAGACCTCATTACCGCTGCTGTCACCTTGGAGCGCAAGTACGGAACACAAGGCAGGGTGAATTGTGAATGGAGAGCAAGTGCGTGAATGAGAATGAGAGTCCCAGCAGTCCCGATATGCTGTTTAAAGACCACATTGCTACATCAAGGCTGCTTCTGCTTTTATGGGCAGGCGTAAGAATAACCTCTGCACTGGAAGAAATCAGCATCTTTGATTAGCCAACTGTAGTTCTAAGCAGGTTCTGCTGACTAAACTCGCATGGCAATTTCTGCACAATGAGGAGAATTTCCATCAGGCAGAAAACTTGGCTTGCTTGAACAGAAAGCTCCATCAATCAACCAACTAGACACGAAGAGCTATCCAGGCTATTGCACCCCAGCCACATGGGCCCAACTTTTGGTCATAGCCTGGGGACCAGTCTCAAGGAATTACACTGCCCACACTGATGAGATTAATGAGGCACGGGGTCTCTTCCCCCGTTGTATTAAACAAGGCTGTGATTGGCAGCGTGCCATGATCCTACCCAACCTCAGACTTCTAATAGGATACTGGATCTGGGCCACCACTGCTGGTTTCATGCTGGTTTCATCCACCCAACTCAACCCCCCAAGGCTGAGCAGGCCTGCCATTTCCAAGCCCAGTTCAAGAAAACCCAACTTCTTCGACTTTAGAGCAGTTTCCTTTTGTAACAGACATTCGCCTCATTCTGCTTCACGATTTCTTACTGTAATAATTATCCCAGCTTGAAATTAGGCCGTACTTAAAGCCGATACCTACTCCTCTCTGAAATCAAAGTGAGTGGTGATAAATCAAAGAAAAACTGGGCAAGTTCCCATTTCCAGAAAACGCTGTTGTGGTGGGGATTGGGTCCCACTTGGGTCCACTTCAGTAAACAAACTCCTACACAGTTAGCCTCTTAAACGAATTTTCCTTCAGCATGCCTGGTTGTGCTAATTCAGAGCCAGGAATCAACATCCCCACCCGCCCCCCACCCCCTCCTTCCCAACACACATACCAACAGCCGCACCTGTTAAACAAATAAGACTTCCGAAACCTGTAATCATTTTCAAAGGCAATTAGGCAACGATTACAGCGATGCCACACAGCAGCGTTCCAGGCTTTTGTTGTGCAATTATGCGTAACTATCCATGACACCGCGGCCCCTGGCAGGGAAATAATCGCAAGGCTCCTATTCATCCCTGTCATTCTACTCCGTTTGGCAGGAAGTCAGCCTCGGTACCAGTCCTAACTCAAACTGGAAACTCACATCCGTGCAGTTTGACCCAGCTACAGATTCAGACACATTCAAACATCGTGACCAAAAGTAACCTAAACCCAACCACACGCTGGATGCCAGGCACTGACTATTGGACACTTACATTCTCTTTGGAATTCTTGAGGCCAGGCTTGGTCTCGTCTTTGACCTATAGGGGTCAAAGTGGAGAGGGTCTCGGGTTAAACCCGGGTACCAGTGGACAGGAGGTTAGCATGCAGTGACATTCTGGGGGTGGGGGGGGGGGGGTTAATGCACATTCCCATCTGCAAGCTAGAAGCCAAATCACCCTGGCGACAGGAAGCAGGGGGGGACCATATACCTGGAGAGCACCAAGCAGCAACAGGTGTTGTCAGAATCAGGGTAATGCCGCCACCCCCCCGCCCAAAAATAAATAAATAAAAAAAACAGCAGGAGTTGCCACATTCACACCCATCTATGACCACCCATACACAAATATCAAGCTTCAAAAAAGATACATGGGTGACATAAGTGCTTGTGAAAAGTCTATTATTACACATCAAGCCGTTACTGAGAAAGACATGGGTTACATGAGACAGCTGCTGTGTATCAACATTTCCTTAGTCCGTATGCTCTCCACGGTTCTAAGCGGGCCTTCCCAGGACCGATCGGTTACTGGAGGAGATACACAGCTAGAGATTACGCAGCATGGGGGGGGGGGGCGTAGCTACAAAATGGCAGTCAGCACTCCGAAGCCGAAGCTGCACTGTGACGGGGAGACGGGGGGTGTTAAGCATGCCTGCACTCAGACACATGCAGACGCACGCAGATGCACGCAGACGCACGCAGACGCACATGGCACCTTGAACAACACTTCCCTTTTGCTCCCAGAAGGAGAAGCGCGATGAGAACGCCATGATGCCGGGTCTCCTGTCATGGGCCGGGAAGGAGATGGGAGAGAAGGCGGAGGGGCAGGGATGAGGACGCACAGCCGATCACGGACTGATGGACGGATGGGGTGGCGGGAAGCTTCTGGCTCGAGGGCCTAAACGGGCAGGCCAGTAGGACCACACAACACCACAGGAGGGGTGAAATGGACAAGTCTGAAGTACAAAGAAAAGTGGAGAGTGGGGTGGGTGGGTCACAGCAAGGTTAGGACATGAGGACACTGGTCCACTCTTATCCAGCTGAAAGCGGAAAGTGACCGTGACCAAGTGACAGCCACGGACATGGAAAATACACTCTGTAAGAGCGTAAATACACTCTTTAAGGGGCTTGACATCAACCATCATAGGAATGGGAGGAAGCCAGTGACAGCCAGTGAAAGTCCAACTGGACATGCAGCTGAGGGTGTGGACAGCCAGTATCGCTGCCAGACCGAATTAGCCGTTCCCCGCCATGTCGCCCTGATAACAGTGTGGATGAGAAGCAGGCTCCTGGGGGGGTGGAAAGCAGAGCTATTCCCTCTGGTGGGGTTTTGATTAACATACCGTCTAATGAACCTCCGCCACACGTCCAGACAGGGACTGCTGAAGCTATGTTGT
>JAODLC010000106.1:1359935-1374386 GCA_026781145.1 Hippopotamyrus pictus
CCCCCACCCATCCCCCCAAGGACATGACGACATCACAGGAGGCGAGTGCCCAGCTGCCGAAAGTGTGACGCTGGAGAGGAAGGCTGCCACCTCTCATAAAGCCTCAATATAGGACTGTGACAGCACTAAAATGACTTGCCCCCGAATCGACTGGATAAACAATTATGAATACCTAACCACTATCCATTAAGATGACATTACAACACGCCCGGTTTGTCTGGTTTGACCACACAGAGGTTACCATGGTTATGCAGCTGGGTACACAGCCCAGGCTTGAGTGACAAACATCCACTAATTCCTTATAGCATGTTAGACTCGGCACCAACACACCCTGAAGTACCCGCTGAAGCTCTCATTTTATTCTGTTCTCTCACCTGAATCTTTCACTTTCATTCCTCACTGTCCTTGTTAAAACTCCATTCCCTCCCCCAAATAAAGTCCCTATTCCTCCCTCCCTCTCCCCTGTCATGTGACTCTGCATCCATATCTCGGGAGCATTTATCAGTCTCTAGAAAGATGCGAGAGCCCGGGAGATGCTGCTCCAGTCACTGCAGGTGAGCTAACGGCAGCCAGCCACGCTCGGGTAGACATGGACCCCACCGCCACGATCATATTGGACGGAGTTGGACGGCAGAAAATACTACGGCTGGAAAACAGGCGGCAGGGCCATTTAAGGCCGGAAAGCGTTAGTCACAGTGCCCGCTGGAGTCTCACCTCATTTCGACAGCAGACCCGCCCTTGTGCACAGGGGACAGCAAGCCACACCAGAAATAGGCTCCATCCTTCCCCACAGTCCAGGGATATTTAAAAAAAAAAGGAAAAAAAAAAACAAGCACGCACAAAGCTCACTACCACCTCCCTTGGGTCGACAAAGATGCACGGGCAAACAGCCAGGTAAGAAACGCTCACCCCAGTGGTGCGCGACACACAAAACGGGTAACACAACCAGCGATCACAGTGGTAGCCCGTAGTCAGATTCAAACAGACACGTTCCTGTCTCTGGTGCGACCTGCGACTCTTTGAAACCTGCAGACGCCGAAACTCTGCGCTTTCACTTCCGCTTCTGGTGGAAACAGACTCGAGTCTTTTCCAAAACACACACGGACGGCGAAAGTTTTGCAGCTTTCCGCTAATCGGGGGCGCGGACAGAACACAACCCGAAAGATCGTACTTCACTGCCCCCCAACATCCCCGCAAAACTACACCCCGGAGAGCCCCACCACCGCACACCGAAGTTACAGAAACGACAGCCTACCGTGGTAAATTAAACGCCGGGGTTCATACCCCCCAACTTAACACTTTCCTCTCCAGCTACAAACTGACTGAGCAAAATGGCAGCTGGGCTCAACTCAGCACCTCCCCCACACCTTCCCCAGCGTCAGCCCTAAAAATAGAGGCAGGCAGAGCGGGCATGCGGCGAGGCAGCCTCCCTGCCCCCGGCCGGGGCAGCGTGCGGCGGGCCAGACCTACGCGGGCGCCTGCCTGTTCTCTGCTCCAGTATTCCAGCGTCAGTGGTGAAAGATGGGGGAGTAGAGGTCAGTCACCTCGCGTCGCCGTCCCGTCCCGGGATCACACCTCCGGCTATGTGCCCTTACCGCAGCAAGCGAAGGAGTTCTGGGGTCAGGCTGGGGTAGGGGCCAGCGGCGAATGAGAGGAATGAAGAAGAGACAGACAGAGCGGGAGAGCAAGAGAGAGCAAGTGAGAGAGCGAGGGAGAGAGAGAAAGAGCGTGCAAGAGAGAGAGAGAGAGCTAACATCACACACACCAATACGGGGTCCAGTCTGAAGAGGGTCGGGAAAGGTGATAGGCCGTCGGGCTGTTGTTATTCCTGACGCTGCACCGAGGGGGGTTGAGGGGCAGCTGCAGGGGGATGGGGGGGGTTAAAAATAGGTCCTATACACCAGCGCAGGCACCGCTGCCACCTCCGGGAATTCGGAGATCCGTGTCTGCAGTTGCCCCTTTCCTTCAGCCGGCATGCTCATGCGACAGGAGACGCACGCTGGCCGGCGTTCCTGCCCGCACGCACGTGCGCGTGAGAGTCTGATGGTGCAACCGGCACCGCAGTTACGGTGCACCTCGGACCCAAACAGCCAAGAGAGAGGACAGAGAAGCTGAGAGACAAGGCAGAGAGGCGAGGGAGGAAATGACGGCGACGGCGAGCTTCCCCCGCACTCTGGCCGAGTTCCTCGTCACGCGGAGGAAGTGAGCAGCGAGGCGTCGCCCGTCTCTGCAGCAAGACTCGACTCTGGAACAAAAGGCGAAGGTTCGGGGGGGGGGGGGTGGCGGGACACTTAACACGCTCAAAACCACGACCGATAACGAGCTGCCGAGATCACAACCTCCGTCCAGAAGCACAAATCTAACCTTTTAGAGGTCGGGGAACGGATTAAATACCATTTCAGGCTCTAATGATCTACGCAAATGAGAGTTTGCGTATAAGTGAGCAAAGGCCTGAGTGGATTTCAGGTTAAAACCACAGAGACTGACAGCCGGGCCCTGGGCTTATACCTACCAAGTAACCCTGAACTGCAAGCTGCAAGTCTTTTATGTGCAAACACAGCGCTCCGCTAAGCACGGTCTGCTTACACTATTATAAAAATACAGCCAGGACAGGCAAGGGCAATTTTATACAAGTGTCTCTGCGCCACAAGTGCAAGGCCTTAGCTAAGAACTTTTACATTGAGCCTTATGTATCACCAAAAAATATTGCTGTCGAAAATATTGCTGCCGAAAAAATATATATATATGGGGGGAGGAGCTTAAACTTTGCGCTCCCCCACCCTCAGACAGCTGCGTCCTGTAGTATCCAATAAGCTGGTCAGAGTTGGATATTTGAGATCCAGAAAGCAAAAATCCAGGCCAAGATTTCGTTTCAACCGACTAGGTGAGTATAAAAAGTCACAGTCACAGAGTACTCAGCTGGCTGGTCTGGATTTTTACTTTCTAGACCTCAAATGTCCACCTGCGAAGTTGGCCACCCATAGGGAGCCCCTGGCTTCCGCAGCTGTTTGTCCAGGCCGCCGTGAAAGGCAGGTGTTTCACAACACCTATGCGGTAAACCAGCAGGGCAGACAGAAGAGTGACTGGAGCACAGTGACTCAGCATAGCCGCGGGTCAAAAACGCCGTCCTCCCCCAGTACCACACAAAGCTTAATTAATGCAGTTCCAGGAAATAACACAGTTTACAGCTTCAAAAATCCCATTATGAGACAAGAACTCCCTTTTGCTCCTTGCTTCATTTCTCAAAAAAAAAAAAAGTGCCAAAAACAAACCTGGCAATACCCCTCACACACCACAAGGGGGCACTGTGCATTATTTCCCAAGTTCATTCAGACATCCACTGACGCATTCACTTGCTTAAATGCACCACATGGGGGTGCTCAAAGCCTTGAAATACCTCTTTGTTCAGTGTTTACATAATATAGTACAGTACCAGACAATACATCTAAGCCGGTCTTTCTATGTCTCTTGAAATGGATTAACAGGGCAGCAAAAAAATGGACAAACGATATTACCAAATCAGCAAGTCGCAATACTTATTATTGCATTATGGGAAACCCAAACAGTCTGGAACTCTGAGGAGTAACATAGGGGACAGGCGAAGACCTTGACTCCACCTCTACATCTGCAGCACACTGAGCACGTGTGACCCAGCAGCCCCAAGCACCCAACAGATGCCCAGGTGAACATCATACTGCTTCCTAACGTGTCAGAAAAATCCAGCTGAACCACAGCAGAATTCCACAGGGGGGTAAAAGCACATGGCCTCCCGTCGACCTAAAGGCCAGCGTTTCTGCACTGTTTGTTTTAAGCATCCTATAATTAAGCTGCATTACAAAGGGTTTAACAGACATCACACAGTGACCTTGAGGACTCATCTATTGCTACTGCACAGCTTACAAATTCACACACCCATGCAAGTGGTTATTAACTGAAACAGGCCTGGGCATCTGGGACCATCAGCCCCCAGCCATGTCACTGGGACATGTGCGGTCCTGCAGACAGTTTTGTTACTGTACTCCCAGCCCACTTGAATACTTAAAAAAACCTGAAATGCAACATTATCTGCATGATCAGTTAACAAATAGCCACTATACAGGGGCTGCTTTGCCTTCATGACAGCAGAGACTTCTTCCTTAGGCTAATCCTTAGGTGCACCCTGTTCCCCAGCAGGGATGTTATTTCATTAGTCTACTGGATAGATTTTATTATATGCAGCTTACATTTCAAGTCAGCTGTAACAAGGTTCTGCTGGGCCTGCTAGCAATTCTGGATGCTAAACGGTCAGAATAATGCCAGTGCTTAAACTCAGTGTCCAACATACAATTCAGAAGAGAGGTGCTTGTTTACTCGGTGTATAGAGACTGATTTCCCAGAATTCCCAGCATTGGACAGCAGGAGGAGGACACAACAGAACAGAAAAGTTGGCAGAGATGATACAGGAGTGGGCATGTCTGGCCAGGCCTGTCGGGGCAGGCCGCTGTACCGCTGTGCCTCACACAGACGGATATGTCCGAGTAGGCGTGGCTCCGGCGAGGCCGACATAGGCCTCATGATCCAGGGATGGGCCGCCAGGCTGGGTGCGGGGTTATCGGCCGTGCCTTCTTTCAGCCGCGGTTTTCCTCAGGTCCGCAGGGAATTTTATCGGCAGGAGGAGCCTTGGCAGGGAGACACCCAGGCAGGAACGAACACGTACGCACACGTCATGCAGCCCGAAGTTGCATCGGGTAAGGCAATTAAGCTTGATCCCAGACGCGGCCGTGACACAATGCGGCTCTGTGCGCCTGCCAGGGCGATGGTGCCAGCCCGCCCGCCTGCCCCTGACCCCAGCCTCACACGCTACGCACTGCTGACTGCAGGCTAACGACGCCCTCTAACTGCTACTGACCGCCGTGTCGAGCCCACAAACATCACTATCAAAGGAATCTGCAGGAGATTCAGGCAGGACGGGGCATGGGGGAGGGGGCTTTATACAGAGTAAGGACTCGGAGTCCCGCCTGCATCAGGCAGCTGGTAAAAGAACAGACAAGACACAGGAGGGGGCAGCTCCTGATCTCCCCATGCCAAACGATCCGCCCACCAGCCCTGATCAAAGATGAATGCTTCCACCCAGCCTCTGACATCACTGATCCCCAGGTCGGTGCCAAGAGTCAGCAGGAGCTGTCAGGCTTGATCAGCGAAACTGTCGGCAAGGGCAATGCTGCGGAAACACGTATAAACACAGAAACACAGCCTCCCCACCCCCTTTATGCAGGACTGGGGGGGGCGGTCTATTCTTAGCTCTGACGAGAATTACATCAGAGTGCCTGTGTCACCACTCGGTGCTGATGCAGAACGACGGCGCCGGAGAAGTTCAGAGGAGGAACGCCGAGGTCTGAGGTCCAGCCACTCACCCAAATGGAGGGCATTTGCTCAGCTGGCTGTCACAGGGTGGCAGGGGGATGCGCAGACAGAGAGGAGAGAAAGAGCAGGGGGGTGCGCAGACAGAGAGGAGAGAAAGAGCAGGGGGATGCTCATGGGTGGAAACAGAAACGTCGGGGTCTGAGTCATCGGCCAGGAGAGCGCAGAAGCCACAAGTGGCCAGCAGAGGGAGGCGGTCAAACTGAGGGAGGAACTGAAATACTAGGGAGAGGGCTGCCTTACCAATTATCAGCACTCCCACCCAGCTACAGACTGACATCTGGGGAAGTCTTTCACACGCCGAGGGGAGGCCTCTTCCACCACCCCCACGTTCACTCTGCTCTCACGGTCGGTCTGTGACACTTGAGCAATGGGTCAGTAACCGGCACCGAGTGAACAGATGCAGCGGCATGGCATGTGACGAGAACCGGTGGCGGGCCCTCTGGACAGCCACCAAACGTAATGCACATGGGACAAAGGCTTGCATTTAGTCAGGTGACGAGAAGGTGGGGTGAGGCGAGGCTCAGGCTGACCTTTCACCCCCCGTAGCGGATCGAAGGTCCTCAATAAATCAGTCAAGTGACACAAGGCTGTATAACCGCCACCAGATGAGTTACTGTCTGCCGTCCGCAGACATCAGCAACAGAGCTCAATCCCCACTGACAGCCACTCCCTCGGTGAGGTCCACATCGATCTCCATCGATCGGGCTCGGGATTCCTGATGCAATGGGGCCGCCACCTCTTCCGCCGGCCACGTACCACATGAGCCAGCGCGTGACGCAGAGCTGATGTTTACAGAACCATCAGGCTGAAACGAGCACTGCTCAAAGGCGTCTGAGTAAGAGGAGAGCGAATGATGCCGCTTGGTGTGCGGGCAGAGACCAGCCCAGCTGCCGAATAAACCTGATTTCAACTGTATAAACCAGTAAAAAGCCACTCTGGATGAAAGCCTAAAGTAATTAGCCAAACATAACGGTCTGCTTGAATACAACCACCAGCTGAACTACCCTCCACCCTATTTTCAGGGTCGCGTTCATGAATCTTGAATCTTTTTCCCCCCACATAAACTCTGTTTTATTTTTACTTCCACATTAATCACCTTCACACGTGATTTAGCAGAGTGCTGAGGCTGACTATCAAGCCAAAAAAGTGCATATCCATCTGTATCCTGTGGGCTTGGACCCCATCCCAGGACGCTTATTGCACACGACACGCACACTACAGAAAACCCAGAGATGAGAAGCTTACGCTGCATGTCTCTGGAATGCAATAGGATTCTGGGTGCCTGTCTGTGGACTTCATATTTAGCACTGGACAGACCACATGCACATAGATCTTTAGCCGACCTTAATAAAAAGGGCAGGCTTCCCACAACATTGTGCAGAATAACCCGCCCTACCAGTGTCCCGCAGTGACCTGGGCTAAATACCTGTGGCTGAGGAGACAAAGTGCAGGCAAGCAGCATGTCAGCTTGGGGGCAACTGGGCACAGATGGGAGGGCATATGGATATGTAAAGAGGTACATGGATATGGACAGGTAAGCTGGTGGAACAAACAGGGAGGAGGGGGGGTCGTCTGGGGTCGTACAGATTCGATATATGTTGGGCGGGGCTACAGTGCCTACTTTAACCCGATGAGAACCAGCAGAGTAATCAACAGAGGATGATTGACAGCACAAAATAATCCAACCTATCATAACTCAACACCCCATTTCTCTGATCTCTGGTCTTTTACCATGTAACAAAAGAACCCAGTAGCCAGCAAACCAGCCTCGTCTGTGCTAATGACATTAAAGTATATGATGTTGATATAAAATCAGCACAGGATGTAGATATTACTGAAAAAAACCTAATTCAAGCAACAAAAAACAGGCACAAGTGTTATATTAATGATGTTCTCAAACTAAAATGAATTTTAATATATTCTTATAGGCCTACAGCTAATAACATGTTAATTACCAAATGTTACGGCTACAGAAGACAGTGGCTCATCCCAGTAGCTGCCAATTACACCAATAAAGCTTGATGGTGTCTTACACTCTCAGCTCATACACTGAAGATGCAGACGAAGGTGCAGACCTGAGCCCGTCTGCGTGTCGCGAGTGTAACCGTATCCCACGCTGCCTTGGGGGGAAAAATGCCGAATGCCGTCTGCCTGACAGATTCTCGGGCATGCAAGTACAGGTCGGCCCGGTGACATCACCAGAAACACAAACGGCGTCGAGAGAGCGGCCGTTTCCCCAACGAGCCCGGGGGGCAGCAGCGATACCAGCACGTTTCTGGGTGTGACGACCTGGCTGGGGAGGAGGGGGGATTATCTGTATGGGCACCCCCCAAGGGGCAGGTGGGGCCAGGGACAAACCCTGCCAAATGGGCCACCCCTGGGCGGCTAGAGTACATTTGTACATGGCATCGCCCATCCTGGGAGGGTGTAGTGCCACATATCATAGCTACAAAATGCTAACTTGATTCCCCCAAAAAGGGCTTGTGTCTATATACACACACACACACACACGCGCGCGCACGTAAAGGCATCCCACATATAATGTAAATCGGACCTGAAATACACAAATCATCAGGGAACACACCAAAAGGCTCTAACCTGTCTTCATCAGACACAATGAACTGGCAGTGGCAGTTCTTTGGGGCAAAATTTTAAAAATTACAAAAATTTTTAACAAAAAATAAAAATAAAAAAACCACAGTCATTCAATGGCAGGGGCTTTGCTCCGGAATTCAGAATCCATGACCGGCTGTGTCCCATTTGTTGCCTAACAGAGGCGAGAACCTCGTACGGAACGTTCCACACGGCGCATCGCCAGGGCGGCCGAGCTTCCTCCCCAAACACCACGCAAACCCCCCTTGGGAGAAACCAGTTACCAGTCCACAGACTTACGGTTTTTGGGAATGGGAAATCAGGTACCGCATTCTTTGTAATAGAGGCCCGAGTGACAGAGACGATTCTCAGAACACCAAAAAAGACCAGACGCGGCACAAAAACGAACAGCGTTTGCTCAATGTTTGTGCAAGTGTCTGCACCACTTGACCGCCCTCATCTGCCTTCGTTCCTCCCGCCACATCCGTTCGGAGAGCAAACGCCGGCATGGTGCCGGGGCCTGATCCCCTGGAGGAGACAGCCTCCGGGTGCCTGTTACCAAATAAACACAGGAGACCTTATTTATATGAGAGCCAAGTTCTGCAGCCTCCTCCAGAGGCAGCCAGGCCGCCCGCCATGGTTGCTTTTTGCCTGTGAGCAGCCAAGGCCGAGAGCCAGAGTACAGAAGTGTAGCCCGCAGCGGACAGCTGACGGAAGCTCGCACTGGGGGGCGCCACTGCTCGAGAACATAACGGACGTCAGCTGCTTCCGCAGCCCTCTGTGGCAACAACTGGAGTTGGGACGTGGGAGAAAGGTTTTCCATCCCGCTTACATAAGGGGGCTTAGTTACAGCATGTGCCCGCTGCCCCAAGCTCGACACCCCCGGTCACTCATTCCAGACCGCCGGGTGAAAAACTGGACTCCAATGAATGATTTCACAGAGTGACGGAAGGAAATCTCCGGACAATGTAGATTAATATGACTATAGCGAGTCTTTCGGGCAGTACTATCATTTGAACACTAGGGGTATTAAAATACACAAATTCTCAATACACTAAAACCCCATTTTCCATGCATTACATAATTGCATTACACTCTAGCTAATGAAAGCACCCATGGGTGGAGTGTGCCTAAGCCTTCAGTGGACACAGAATGTTTTTCGTTGCCTACCAAGAAAACAAGCGGCGTACGTAAGCAAAGCGAGGGATCCAACAGCTGCTGCACTATAGCAACGCCGTTATCTTCCTGCTGCTCCTTAACTCCTCTCAATAATTAACAGCCTTGGTATGAGCGACTGCGCCCATTGCATGGGGTCTGTTGCCCGCTGGGGATTATGACAAATGAGCCGTGCTGTAAAGCTTGTAAGAGAATATCTGTAAATGCCAACAGGCGTGACTTGCAACCATTGCAGGCTGGGGCAGAGGTAGCATTCGCTTTTCAAGGATCCACAGAAAACTGCAACGTCACTGCAGCATAGACTCAACGAGCAATTAAACACATTCCACCTCTCCTTTGACATGACCCATCACCCAGAGGCATAGCTCCTCATGGGAGCAGAGGCAGTGAAAGTGCATGTGCATGAAACAGACTGGGAAGCGTCTCTCCACTCTGCCTCCAAGGCACTCTTTAATTGGCCGAGAGCTGTCAGACAGGGTCAGCCATTGGCTAATGGTGCAGACTCCTGCCGGTGATAATGGCCGAGTATGCACTGGTGGACAGCGGCATCCAAGCTCATATTCCTAGAGTGATCCATCTTCCCTGAGCCCTCAATCCTCACCACAACGGGAGTGAGGAGGGATTCTTCTTACGCTCTAACTAACTTCCTGCATTTTTATGTAAAAATGAATTAGAGGAAAACACTTTGCGTATGAAAGGCCACAAGCTACTCAACCGTTTCCCCTAACTACTACTAAAACCCCAAAATTGTTTACCAAACCCTCATATATCGTAACTTAATGCATGTTCTCAAAATTCTATATATAGCTTCAGTAACAAAGAGAGTTGATAGCCATGTAAGCCTTTATTAATACTTTGTTGCAATGTAGTTTTGAATCCTCTTTAAAACACTGCAGGAAGGTCCCTTACGGATCTTTTTAAATCACATAACTGGACCCTCACGCCCCCGATGTTAGAGAGCTTAATGTCGATCAAGCAGCGACTGTAAGACAGTATATACCACAATTCACCATGAGTTGACAAATACTTCTCAACCTAACAAAAATGAGCGACACACTTGGGCAAAGGGTTCAGCCACCGTTGCAAGCACCAGCTGAATGAAAATCTCTCTGGATCATCATAAATAGGGGGGAGAAAAAGCACCTTCATGTAATGGCAAGGGTCTAGGCTTATTAGGCGAAAGACACAGGATTTTATACCATAATGCTAACATTATCATAGATTCAATCAAGGTCTTCACCTTCCCTGTGAAAAGATGTCTGGGGTTATCCCAACATTTAATGGCACCTCAGACTGGCATCTCATGTCTCACACCCTTTACTTCCTGAAATATGCTCCAGGCACGTGGAGATCCTGTACTGCATAAACTGTTATGAAAGATCGATGAACAGATTTAATGGTCTGTTACAGACAGGGTCGGGAAGGGATTCCAAAGTGAACGTTTCCTGCCGCCAGCACAGGGGTGGGAGAAGGTTATGAAATAAATGGCAAGCAGGCATGTGCAAGCGTGCGGCGTCACGTGGCGGTTGTGCAAGGCAGCAACGCACAAGAACTCCATCATCACGTAGCGATAAAAAGCAACCTAACAAAAAGTGTTGTTGCAGCAAGACCTAAAATCCAAAGGCACTGACACCTCCCAGAGGCAGTCTGTCACCATAGGCATGATAGGCTGGGTCCTTTCAAAAGGTCACAGATACATTCCGCTGATAGAGCGAAGCTGGTTTGCCTACAGGGCGCGGCTGTTGGGTACACAAGTGGAAAGCAATCCGTACACCTGCATCTGTAAGGGCAGCGCAACTCCAGTATTCCCTTCTGCAGCCACTGGCCAAAACCTAGTTGCCGTGACTTCCTGGTTACTCACAATCACACTCTACACCTCTTGGAGCTCTAGATGACCTCCTTTCCAGGATGCTGGCCCCTTCAGCAAGCTCGCCAGCCTCAGCCCAATGCAAAAATCACAGCATAAGCTCCAGTTGCCATGTTCATACTCCTCATCTGAGAACTTTATCTACAACAGGATGCGCAAACCTCTCAAAGACAGGAAAAACAAAATGTCTGCCAGCAAAGAAAGAGGTATGTGGAACCACAGAAGGCTGCAAACGTGAGACACCAGGAACATTAGCTGCTCCTAACGGTCACTCTGGCCACACCAGCTCTCGACGAAAACCACAATCTCGGCAAATTGCAGGAAAAAGATTAACCCGATTCCGAGAAACATCCGATACCCAAAAAACCCATTCCATTCAGCAGTTTCATCCTGAACACTTCGTATTTGCAGAGAAAATGCAAATTCGCCTGTATTATTTACTTGAATTACAAAAAGAGAATGACTCCTAGTATTAAAAAAAAAAAACAGTGGCACCAGGGACAGACTAAAAACCCGGCTACCGTAAAGGTGCACATACGTACAACTTAAAGAAAAAAGGCAATGACCTACTTAAGGAAAGAACAACTTGATAACAGTTTTGGCAGCGGATGGTCTACATGCGACATTCAATTGTAACCGTAGTCCAGTTACTGTACAAAAATTAAACACTATGCAATTCCGTAAATTCCAAAAGAGCCACAGGCATTCCGGGATTCTCCAGTCAATAGCCTGGCTTCCGTTGCACTGCTGAAGGCAACACAGAATTGTTTCAGGACCTGGTGATGATGCATTTCCTACAGAGAGGTCTTCGATTAATTAGAGGAAAACCAGGCTGCACATATACTTGGGTTATAAATCTTGTGTGTTTTTCTGATGAACCCGTCTACGAGAAACAGGGCTGAATGGAAAGCCTGCACTTATCGGCCAATATCACTCAGTGGTATGTATGCATGTGAGGGAGGACACTTTGCTTTGATTTATAAATGGCTAACATCGTGGAAACATGCTCACTCCTGCCTGATCCTTCAACACAAAATTCACTGACTGGCAGACTGACCTCACACGGACGTGGTGAGAAGGGACAGTGGAGGGGGGGGTCTCGCCATGCGGACATGATTTACTACCCAGAGGGGCACCCTCGTGTCACGATAAGCAGAGTCAGGCAACGAGGAAGGATTGAAGATTGAGGCATCAGAGGGGATATAGCTGCTGTAGCTCAACCAGCAGAGTGCTACACTAAAAACACAAGGGCCGTGGGCTGAAAACCCAGAGAGCACACCAATTATAACCCCCTTCCTCTACTGTAAGTCACTCAATTCCCCCCATACACCCACAACACACAAAGGCCTAAGCCCTGAATACACACAGACTTCATTAACGTCACCTGGTAAATGTTTGAGTGCGAGAGGCTGCGAGGGTTCAAAGCAGTACAAATGGGACAGCACTCTGGAATGTTACCTTGACAACACCAAAACATGTTCCTTACTATCTTGAGTTTAGGACTTCTTATAAGTTTTGCACTTTCTTCATGGCCAAGGCAGACAGTCTAATATGAACATGTTCCAGCACCATGCCTTGAGATAATCGTCAAATAATCAATTTACTCTTTGTTGTCATAACAGCATCATTAAGCAAAAACTAAAAGAAAGTTTTCTTTTTACACTTACGGGTTTCCCCTGGTGATCCCATGTTTCACGTCACAACGCTAAGAACTGTGGGTAATTACCTCAGGCAAAATCTGCAGAAATGTGGACCTAGGGAAAGTGTGCAAGAAGGGCTCAAAATGTCTGCGACAGAGCCCTCATGCACTTAGCGATTTGGCAATGGGACAGCCCTAAGCCCTCATGGACTTAGTGGGAACATGCCTCAAAGTCATTGAGCTCATAGAGTGGACACTGGGACTGGGCCAGTCAGTAAAGGGGTGAGGAGAGAGTGAGAAAACTAGAATGAAAAACTCAGGGGAAAGAGATTCAAGCGGTGGTCTGAGAGGAAGCAGCAGGGCTACAGCTGGACAGGGAACGAAAACATGTTCTCACGACATTGATGAAAGTTCCATCCTAAGAGGAAGTATCGCCATTCCAAAAAGCTGGAGTTGCTCGAGGCGTTTGCCTCTTGTCTACTGCAGCCAGTCACCTCGTTCCATTTTTAACCACTGGCCTAATCGCTGAATGTAAAAACCTCAGAGAGGAAGCTGGCGTAAGCTCACAGACGACAGGAAAGATCAAAAGGTTGAAAAGGGAATCAAAGCGGATGACAGGCCGGCAGCACACAGCCACAGCAGCACGGGAACACAGCTTCCTAATTAGGTACAACCAAATCCATAATGCTACCAAATTACAATTTCCCCAGCACTTACATCAGACACCACAGCATGAGGCAACAATGGCTGAATGCAGCCAAACACTGGTGCACTATCCAAAGCCGTCCTTGCCATGAGAGACCCACCAACTTAATGTACCAGAGAGACACCAAAAGCTGGAAACAAATTCCTTGTGTGTGTCATACACACACTTAGCCAATAAACCTGATTCTAATTCTGATTAATACAAAGAACCATTTAAGTGAAGCTCTGTCCATCTGACAAGCCTTTCACCACAGAGGGAATGCAACGGGACGGCATAGTGGTGCAGTGGTTAGCACTGTTGCCTCACACCTCTGGAGCGTGGGTTCAAGTCTCTGCTAGTTCTCTGCATGTTCTCCCCATGTCATCGTGGGGTCTCCTCCGAGCACTCCAGTTTCCCCCCACGATCTAAAAACATGCTGAGGGTAACTGGAGTTCACCAAATTGCCTGTAGGTATGAATATTGTGTGAGTGGGCCTGTCCAAGGTACGTAACGTGTTGTTTTTTTTTTTTAAACAAATAAAAAATAGCATTCCTGTCTTACATGGCCCCAACTGGTCCACCAGCAAGCCCCAGTCCCTGCTCCGCCCACCTCACCCCCAGGGACCCAGTCAGGAAGCACGATGTTTGTTCCAATGCAGATTCCATAAATACCAGAAAGAAACTTTAGGGAGGAAACCCAGCTGGAATCGTTCAGACTACTGCTGGGAGTGGAGGGCTTCGCCATATAGCGTGCTCGGCAAATAAGTGCCGTTCCGATCTGCAAAGGGACACCTCTTAATACCCTGTCAGTAACAGCGCAGTCTTCCGGATGTCACTCACTGAGCTCTATGTGAGGATATTGGCCTTAAAAAATACACCAGGTTTCCTTCTATCTTCCATACAATCATATCATCAATAACCCCCTTCGAAACAAACACTTGCACAGAGTTCTTTTTTTTAAATGTCAGATCAGAGAGGACCAATCTTTGGATAATTCCTCCAGGAGCTTTTAAGATGTAGAGTTATCGGTTCGATCTGAGACGGGGGGGCGGACTCTGGGAGCATGCATTTCAAGGGGGGGGGGGGGGGG
>JAODLC010000106.1:1374486-1393610 GCA_026781145.1 Hippopotamyrus pictus
GGGGGGTCTGACAGACGGAGCCTCTGTTCTGAGAAGCCACAGACAGCCTAGTGCTGCTCAGTTTCACACCAGCAGAGGGTATCAGCCGTCATCCAAAGAAAAGCGACAACGCGCAATGGGGTTGTGTTCAGCCACTGGGTAACCACAGGCTGGTCCAGATCCCCCTCCCCAAGGATAAGCTGCTGAAAGATGGGGCACAGCCCCCCCCAGGAGACGCGACCCTTTCTGGCCGTCATCCCAACAGGCACAGAGAGGCCAGCTTTACTGGTAAACACCCCCATTTCGAAGACTGGCCTGCAGTAGGTGGTGAGCCACCCAGTAGGACTCCCAGTCCTTGCCAGGGCTTCCCGGTTAAGCTCGATTGCTTCCTGCACAGCAGTCCTGGTGCTCCCAATCCTGTGCTTATCACACCACTGTACCAAACCACTCCCCTCCCCCCAAAGCCTGTAGAGGAAGTTGTGGAATTAAGCATCCATTTCCAACACAATGCAAGAGGAAGCAGTGCTGTGCCAACTCTGAGGAGAACGACCCAGATGGGCCCAGCTTTGGGTCCCACAAAACACTCAGTTTAAACTACATGGCGTGTTCACAAGCTTATGGAAAAAGCCTCGTGATTTTGCTTATGGCTGAAACTAAAATTCCTCTTCAAATTCTATTTCGGGATAATTCAATTAGATTCCAGGGTCCTAGCTACTATATTCTTCTAACTCTTCACCGAATTGTCCTTAGAAAAAGTATACAAAAGCTGCAATTAAACAACAGAATAAGTTTTCTGGAATTCTACAAAACAAGCTGACTGCACATGGTTCGCAAGTCGCTTTAAGCCACACCCACAGAAATGCCGAGAATGGGTTATCGTAGAGGCCACCGGAAACCGTCAGACGCTGTCCTGTGGTTCCACAGCTGGACTCCTTGCAACTAACCAATCGCATTCAATCTGAGGGCTTCTATTAAGGAACAGGAGAATGGAAAATGCTGATTAGGCTGGAGGGGAGTTCATTAGTGCTGGGGGAGGATTGCACACTAGAAGATCATGGGAGTATGGCGAGAAGAGAATTCACAATATGTAGCCCGCCCCCCCACACGCACGCACGCACACACACACACACACACACACACACACACACACTCCATGGTTTCTACACCATAGGAGAAAAGCAATCATATTTAGATGAGACTTACATTTATAGTGAAATAAATACAGGGAGAGAAAAAATTAAATGCACAATAAATTCAACAGAACCCCACCCCCCCTAGAATTTGTGCATCAAGAGCAAGTCAGTCAAGTATGGTTTGACTGGGGAGGGGGGCCGGTGAGCTATGAAGTTTCGAAGTTCAAAGATCATAAATGTAGATGTTTCAGTATTTCTGAGCCAAACTAATCAGGATGGCTTTGGTAACAAAGCCCATAGTCCGGGAGAGTAAAATAACAGTGTGAGGTCCAAGCGTAACAAACATGGCACGGGTGTGAGGTACAGAAGTGGGGGAGAGAATGGTACATGGGCGGGTGTGCGTGAGTGTGAATGCGTGCACAAAAAGTGTATGTGTGATCGGACAGATGAGACTCAGATTCCAGAATTTTAAAAAGCTTGCAAGTCGGAGGCACAGTCTGACTGCATACCTCTCCAAGAATCAGGGCACGTCAGCATTGATCCCGTGGCTGCACGTACTGGGCGAACAAGCTCACATATTGGGCTGGTCCCACTGGGTCGGCACATCCCGGTCCACTCAGAGCAGCTTTCCAGGAGTGAAACAAAGAACAAATGCGGCAAAGCAAATTAAATATGACGGACAAACAAACAAAATTAGAGTGAACAGACACAGAAACGCAGCCGGGTCAGAGCAGCACCTCTGGGCAGTCGGCGTTCCACGCAAGCGGTTAAACGAACAGCACGGTTCGGGAGCTGAAAAGCGGATTTCAGCGGTAATGCCCGTTACATTGTGGGCGACCACCTGATAGCACTAACGACAAGAACGACGAGAGGGATCATAGGTGGTAATAAATTCCGGCAAAGAAATATGCAAGGATGAAGATACAAAGAGTGTAAGAACAGGCAAATTAACGACGCGCAATACCTCCCACAGCATGATTCACAAGCAGCTTCAGGTAGAGGAACTGCCCGAATTCTGGGTGTGGACCTCACTTACCATCCTTTTTACATATATGAGGGAGGTATTGGGAGCCCCCTGCCAAGGTGGGGGGGGGGGGGGTCTAAAATGAGCAAGAAAGGGGATCATGTATGATGACCGCCTAGATCAAAAAAAGTGATGTTACCCAATGCAGAGGACATGGGGGTGGGGCAACGGACTAATTTCTCGCAGATGGCTGCCAACGCAGGGAAACGAGCAAACAAAGGAAGCTAGTGTGATGGCGCAGACAAAACACCAAAACACCGTGTCCTCCAAGCGCACAGAAAGGAGCTCAACTCCGCACCAGGAACTGCGAGGGTCAGGGAGCCGGCCATTAGGCGGGGCACCACACTCGACTTATTCCTGAGAACCAGAGCTACCGGCAAAGAAGCATGACAGACATTCCAAGCAGCAGTGCACTCTGGGTAAACAGAACTGTACAGCCACCATAGCAGTCCTAGCGACCTTATTTTCAATGCCTCGACTTGGCCAAACAGACTTTGAGGAGGCAGCCTCAGGAGGGCCTGTTGCAGACCAAACTGAGGTCTGGTATCCCATGGTTTGTGATGCCCTCAATCCCAGGTAGATTGTGGATCGGACAAGGCAACAGTTCTGGGGAAATCGCATCTTCTCGCTCCCATCATTTCCATACCCCATCCTTCCGGCACCATCAGGCCAATGAGGAGCCTGCTGACTCCCATCATGCAATTCCAAAAGGAAATACTTGTGGGAAAACGGCCCGCGAGTGTACGTACAGAGACACAGGAACATGTTTTGTTTGCGCAAAGTGTGCCCACATGAAGCTAAAAGTGACGTGGGCACCTGCATCTGGCAGGCAGCTGTGCAAACCCTGTCCCACATGCCCCCCCCCACTATAAAATGCAGCGTCTCTGTGCCGCAGTTACATCCCCTTTCTCACACACACACACAAACTCACTCACATGGGCACAGAGGCACGGATACAAAAAACCGGGGTGGGGTGGGGAATCACACTTTAGCAAGACCAAGATAATTAACACCCCAATAATGAAGAAGACCCCCTTTTCCAGTTGTGCCTCATAGTCAAAGCTGTTCAGTATGCCCCCACTGACTAGAGGAAACAATTACCAAATAAAGTCAGACTTGCAATCAAATCAAACCACATGTCATATCCGGCCCGGAAGGGCGAGTAGGACCCTGGGAGAGCTGGCTGTCCTCTCTGCCCCCATGCACACCGCAGGCGGGATCAAGGTCCTCAGACCCCCCCCCCCCCATTCCATCCCATGTTGGAGATCTCCTTAACCAAACCTTCTGGACATCATCTCCTTGGAGGTTTCACAATAGAAACACCACCCATCTGCCAATTAAGTGAGACCTCCCGCCTCTCCCCAAACGTTTTACTGCATAATGTAGTAAAAGCTAATTTGATTGCATGGGGACGACAGTGCCCTGGGCCCAGCCATACAGCTCCTACAGAGGGCTGCCACGCTGCCCGAAGCAGAGCCAATCAGCAGTCGACACCAAGCTTCCGACTGCAATACCGCTGGGGATGAGAATCACGGCGCGACTGCCCCCAGCTTGACGCCGCTGTACAGAGTGTTTACGTGTTTGCTCCGGAGCATGGAGTCGTCAGCCCGTACCACCCTTCCTGAAACACGCTGCGCAATTTCCTCGCCACGTCTTCCCGGCCTCCGTTACTGAGAAGTGGACCTTTCCTGTCTGTCTGGTCTCTTCCCGGCATCTTAAATCAAAACACAGGAGTGGGAGAGAGGGAGAAGAAAAGAAAAAAAGGCAGAGCCTGGCTCGCAGGCCTGAGGCGCGCTCCTGACCGAGGACCCCGCGTTCATTCCTCAGCAGAGGAGGAGAAGGAGGAGGAGGAATGTCGGCACGCCGCAGCCTGCCAAACTAAATTGGACTTTGTGGTTTTTATAAAAAAAAAAAAAAAAAAAACGAAAAAAAACCTTCAGGGTCTATAAATAGAGGACCCACCAACCCCGGCCCTACCCCGCCCCCCTAAAGCCCCCCTACTCCACCAGAACTCCTTCATTCTTGACCTAACTCACAGGCAGTTCCTGGAGGCTGCTACACATCATGAGAAAGTAAGAATCTGGAGCCAGCTGGGGGGGGGGGGGGGTCAGCCCTACTTGCGGGATAATCTGCCGCTGTCTGTCGTCTTTAAGAGAATACGGGTGACTAGGATAGATCCGTCAGAAATGGAACCACTTTGGGAGCATTTCTCCATGAAAGGCTAACATGATGAACACTGGGGTACAGTCACTCTGGGTGACAGTCTCTGCACCAACAGTGTGAGCAGGAGGATCGGCCCGACCACTGCCTGGACCCGAGAACAGAGCCAGGCACCCCGTTTCCACAGCGGCTCTTTTTGGGGGTCATTAGATGCATGAATGGCAGGCATCACTCATCCACCCTCAGCATGTTCTCCTTTCATGTGGTCTCCAGTCACCAAGTTGTCAAAGGACTGGGTAACCCGGCACATAAATCACGCACTCGCACATAGAAACACCCCGCCCTGCAAATCCGGCTTGCGTGCCAAAAAAACACTACCCAACCATCATCCACACAACTATTCTTAATATCCTTTCATGCGCTAACATTTTTTCAGTTCATTACAAACATAATTCCCAACCCCAAAGGATGTTGTTTTTCCCACAAAATGGTTAGCTTCCCAAATTCTGCTGGACACCACACTGCGGCAGACACTAGGGTGCACCACCGGCAGGGTATCAGGACAGAAGGTATCAGGAGGAGGGTGGGTCAGGTGCAGCCACGCAGGGATGGGGGTGACTGTGTGCAACCACCCCAAGTAAAAAGAACCAGAATCTGCTCCTCAACAGAGCTACAGAAACACCCGCCAGATCCAGTGTGCACTGCCAGGCCGTACGTCACTGAATCCGATTAGTGGAGGCCTCTTGCCGCAGCTCATAAAAACTCTAAGATGCAGATGAGTAAATATCCCTGCATCCAGCTGCCGACTCTCTTAACATCTAACAGCTGGGCAAGTTCTCCTCCGTCGCGCCCCCTTAAGGCTCCCAAAGGCCAGCAGATTACGACACACTCGTGCAGATTTGTGGGAATTTGCCCCGCGGCTGCCCATGCAGAGCCAGGAAGAGCACAGAGGAATGCCGGCTTCCAAAAAATTCCTTATAACAGACTTCATCTACGTCGGTGCAGCTGGAGAACAAAAGCAGAACGCTTCCGGAATGCGGAAGGTGATGGCGCCATTGTCTCCGTCCCCTTTTTACAAAAACAAAGCAAGAATGGCCCATCCAGGAAAATTTACCACAAAGACTAAAGTCCACAAAGCTCACTGTTTTGAGAGATTAGCTTAAACCTCACACTCACTCTCTCAAACACACCAAAGCTTAACCATGAGGCACCAACTTATATAAACATATGAAAATGAAGTAGGCCTATGCTTGTCCACTAGGTCAGTGGTTCTCAACCAGTGGGTCATGACCCAAAAGTGGGTTGCGGAACTATTTTCACTAGGTCATGGAATGTGTGGTTTAAGAAATTATTTGTAATGTTAGACTATTGTGGCGGCGAATGATGCACTATTTCGCACCATTTTTTGCCTAAAGAAATATATAAATACAAAGCAAAAGAAGTCAGGGTCATGACTTAATGACTGAGGAATAATGTGGGTCCTGAGGCTACAGCAAGGGAAACAGAACCAGAGACACTGAAAGGGAAGAATTAAAATCTCACATACCCGCATAAAAGCGCTCTCTGTCTCAGAAAATGTCAGAACGCCCCGGCCCACTGAGGGAGGATTCCTCCGAATCACAAGACCCTCGGAGTGGCCTTCCAATCCCATCCAGCGATGGTGCTGCTGCGCGAGGGGGCAGCTCCGTATCCTATTCCCACCAGTATCGTTTGATCTCCAAGCCCGCTGAATCTGCTCTCTGTTGGCACACCACCGCTGCCACCACATTATGGGATATATTTATAGTCTGTCACAGTAAAGGGCTTGCGGGAAACGTATTGCCCAAAGTTAATAGCTACCACAGAACAGAAGCAGCAGTGTTTAGTTGGAGTTTAATTTAGCTGTACTTATTTATGGCAGTTACTGTCTGTAGTTTGGGTGTGGGGGTGGTTGCATATGCCCCCCCATGCCATTTAAAATGCCATGTACCCTCAAAGGGCTGCATTACTGTGCCAAACAGCCAGGGTCCAGCAGCGGTCAGGAGCTGGAACACACCTGCAGTCGTGTTTTCACGAGGTCACAGCCTTGATGACACAATGTGGACAGTGCTGAAGGAACCCTCCCCCCCACCAGTCTTGGGGTGACCTAATCCACACACTACTGGGTGTCAGTCATACCGCACACTGGCAGTCTTTGTTTTTTGTTTCACCAGAGGCTTTGGGGGGGGTCCCACACACAACCCAGTGCCTGCTACCCCAGTACCCCTAACCTGGGGTATCACTTCCACATGGGGTCCAGGTGCAGCCTAGGCAAACTGCCACCCCATGGCATGCGTATGTGCCCCCCCCCCCCACCCACCCCACCTCTGAGACAAGCACTTAACCTAAATTACTACCCTGAAATATCTGGCTAAACAAATGATTTTAAATGATTAAGAGGGGAAAAAAAATCACTGAATGAATAACATTAACAACAATAGTAATAACAAAGAAGATACGAAAACCACAGCCCTCATCTGGCAATCAGAAAAATGACTGCGGGTTACAGACCCCCCCACTTCCCCCAACCATAGATATTCATAACCAGCGACTCCATTAAGGGCACTTTCCACCTGGAAAGATCAATGTACAACAGCAACCCCCCTCCCAGAAAACAGACTCAAATCACACTGGAACCCCCGCTGCCCCCAAAAACCCACTGGCAGCTGGCGAGACAGAGCGTGCTTCACAAAGCGTGCTTCACGACACGGCGTGCTTCACGACACGACATGTGGAAATGCAGGCCCCGGGCAGGAAATCCAACCAGGCATTTCAATCGCAGCGACTGCTCACCCTGTTAAGGCAGTTAGAGTGACGTGAGGAACACGGCTCTGTGCCCATGGCTAACAAGCATGCCAACGACAACACACAAGTGTACACAAACACACACATACACACTTCCACCCGCTCTGGGGTGCCATTATCTACAATCCAACAAGGAAGCCAACCATAAAATAAAAGATAAGATGCAACAGTTTGTTTCTGGTTTAACCTTTCGGGGACGAGGGGGGCGGAAGAGGGGGGAGCTCTACTCTGCTTAGCTGCCTTTCTGGGGCAGTAATGGCTTCTCCACCCATACCCACAGCAGATAACCCCCCCTCAGCACCCCCCAAAACAACTGAATGAGCCAACCTCATTCTGACATGACCTTTACGCAACCTATGACTAGGTTAAAAAAAAATGAGTGATTCCTTTATTGATATGTAAACAAACGCTGATGTTTACCACTGTACTGAGATTACACACTTACAGGAATGTTAGTGTTTCTTGAAGACACATGAAAAGGACTCTTTGCATCAGGTAGAACTGCCATTCTTAAAGCACGGGTTAGACAGCGATACAGGAATCCATGGCTCATTTTGTGCGTTTGCGCCATCTTCATCCCTGGGCCACCCCAACCATCAAAAAAAGTGACAGCACATTGAAATATCGATTGGGAGAGGAGAGTAAAGGGGAGCAGTGTTAAAAATAACCAGAAAGTGTGTATGTGTGGGGGGGGGGGGTTCATGTGTGCATGGGGGGAGAGAAGAAACACAGCTCTTCACTAGCTCTGCTTGATGTTCAACAATTGGATTCATAGATTGCAGCAGCCCTCCAACACACAGACACGACAAGATCACCAAGGACGTTTAGCCAAGAGCTTGACAAGTTCCTCGAGACCTAGAGCAGAAGAACCAGACCTGTAAGAGAACCACATGTGGCAACTGAAAGGGAAGCCAGGGGATTACAGCCATCTTATCCACCTAGCGGCATGTGCTGCTCAGAGAGGACAGCCACCCTGCAGGAGAAACTGCGAAACCTTCAACACTGACAGCCACCCAGATCCTCCAGAGGCTTCTGACAGAACACAACGTCGATGTAAAGCGAGGAAGTCGGCACAAACCCAGGCCAGAGACTTCCTGGCTAAACGCTAATGCCGGATAGTGGGGAGAAAGAGGAGGGTACTTACGTCGAGCGTCTCTCTGCGTAACCCCTCGCTGTTCCTCAGCCAGCTCCTGCTTAGCTCGCTCAGCTCCAGGATGGGTCGCACCTTCAGCCGCACCGAGTCGCCCGACTGCCGGATCATCTCCACGATCTCATCTCGGGTCTTACTCTCTACGTTGCGTCCGTTGATCTCCACCAGTCGGTCGCCCGGGACCAGCCCCAGCGCCAGGTCCTTGGTCCCAGCACCAGGCTCAGCGAAGTGGACCATGCGGCGGTAAACGGTGCCATCGGCGCCACGGTCCAGCATGGTGGTACGGCGCAGGGAGAAGCCGAAGTCGCCCGTGTTGCGGCGCTGGAGCTCCAGCTCCCGCGCCTCGGGGATCTGGGGAGGCACCACATGCGGCAACCGCAGGTCGGCCGCAAACGTCTTGTCCACCACCTCTGGGATCCTAACCCTCTTCGTAGGCGGGACCCAATCGACAGTCTGCAGCTGGAGGTTCTGCTTGCGCTGCGGATCAAAGAGCTTGGCCTCCACCTGCGGGGAGGGGGCCGCGGAGTTCTGCCCCGAAGGCGTGGAGCCCTCTGAGGGACTCTCCTCTTTGCTCCTCTGGGAGAAGGAGAATCGCTTCATGATCTGACCCACCTGCGAGTTCTGCTTGGCCAAAGAGCCAAAGCGGGCTGCCCGTTCCCTGACGGAGCCCCGAGGGCCATCGTGGGCCACGTCCCCCTTGAGGTCGTCGCTGGAGCTGGCCGCACTCAGCTGGCCCATGTCTAAGACCATGCTGCCCCGGTTGCTGAGGTTGTCCGAGTCGATGTCGGTCAGGCTGAGCTCGGTGCTGCTGGCCACCTTGATGGGGATGGGATTGGAGATCTCCAGCTTGTTCTTAGACTCCCTCTTGGAGCTGCGGTGGAGGTTAAAGAACCCCCTCCTCATACTCATCTCCTCCAAGCTCTTCAGCTCCGCTGCTGACATCCGTTCCTTCTTGTCCTTCTTATCCCGCTTCTCCTTCCTCCCCACATCCTTCTCCTTGTCCTTCTTGATCAGGTTAAACATACTTTGTCACTCCAAAGAAAGCGTCCCAACAGGTCAACACAGGTTCCTTCACAGCAAGAGGGTGTTTCCATACAGAGTCTGAAGTGTATCTCCTTGTCTCTTGTAACATTCAAACAGGGTTACGTTTCCACTAGTTTAAGCACCCTAAAAAACGGAAACAGTAAATCAGTTCAGTCATATTATGGAGCAAGCAAACAATGATATTATTACTGTAATTAGATTTCAAAGTACAGTGATTCCCCACCTTCCAGACCCCACCCACACACTTCAAACACATGTAAACTTTTCAAAACACACTTTGTAAACGCATATGATATGTGGATGTCGGGCTAAGGATATAAGGAACATAATTCACAAAAAGTTTGCTCACAACAATCGGACCACAAGCAAGGTACGCCATACACAGAGAACTGTGATGCATAGGGGAAACATCCGCGATAGCTGAACCATGATATAGCAGGGGATCACTGTATATTAGTAATTCACACACCATAAGATGAGTGAAAAAAATATATATTTCCATGGTCATTTCTCTTTCCCCAATATGAGCGCCAACATTGAGGCAACTCATAACCAAAGTATTCTTAAAAGCCTTTAAATGTAAATTCCTTCTAAATGCAGCCCTCCTCAAGTGCATTACAAAATTTTCACCCATAATTAGCACACCAGGGACAATTAACTTGCCATTGGGGGAACACATTCTCCTTAACAACAGAAGAACATCAGACAACTTTGGCTTAGATAACACATTCCAGGGTCTTGTTACATCCCAGTGTGGCTGCCCCCCCCCCCAAAAAAAAAAAAAATTTAAGAAAAATAGCAACGAAAAAGTCGAGGAATACTCAATATAATGTAAGGACAAGAATGCATTCATCCAGCTTCTACCAGAACAGCACTCCTGAAATCCTCATGGTAAGTTTAAGAATTGCTCCAGTCAGAAGCCAACAGAACCACATAACGTGAAGGGAGAAGGGATGGAGGAAGAACAGGGGTAGTATTTGAGATAGGGGGGAAAAAAACTCGAACAAAAACAAAAACCAATTTGATAACGGCAAACAAAAATACAGATGACAATCAAGATATTGGATGGAAATCAGGGTCTAAGCAGGATTACACAGGGAGAGAAAAACTCAGTTTTGTACAAAAACACTGCCTCTCATATGATGCCGAAAAAAAAAACATTTAAACATTTAAAAACACCACATTCCTCAACTAAGCAATCCATCACGAGACCCGAAGGAACTTTGGCTTTGACCTGCCTTGAATCAATAGACAGATGAGCAACAATGTTGTGGGAGAAGTCACAAAAGCCATAGACCTCGCTAAAACTCTCACTTCCTCTAACTGTCAAGGGTCCCAAGGCTGGGAAAAAAAAATCCCAGTTCCCACCAGCAGGAGATCCCCAATATCTAAAGCTCGATTAATAGCATCGGATCAGATTCCTCCCCAAAGACCAACAACAGAACATGAATGTAAAGACCATGAATGGTTTAGAAGACGAGGGAAAACAAAGAATCCGATCGTTCTCTTTCACAATTTCAGGGAGAAAGGAGTCTACTTCCATCAAGCGAGGAAGGTGGTTAATAGCACACAGGATCGCCTATCCCTAATGCTGAGCACTTGGCGAGATCAACTAGACTGCTTCATTGAAAAGAGAATATCAGATGTTAAGTGCCCCTCCTCCATTAATTATTGAATCCACTCTCGATTCTCACAAACGAATACAGCTACATCTGTCAAAAGCCTTTGTGTGCTCGTCTGTTCTCTGTGTGACAAACTCGAGAGAACGCAAAAACAACCAAACAAAAGACAGGCGATAAAGCTCACTCCGACCCTCCATCCAAAAGTGGAACGACTTCAACAAGTCAAGAGGCTTGACTGCAAGATTAAAATAAGGCAGTGAGAGGGCAGACTGTAAAATGAGCTAACATCACACCACGGGCACAATGACGGATCTATGATATTCCCAAAAGGAAGCGGCACTTAGGCCAAAATGCAAAAATATTTCCAAAACGTGTCTGCAAATCCAGCAGCTTTAAATGTTCCGATTATAAATTCATTAATGGGCTACAAAACCTGCTGTGTGTGCCGTTGGCAATACCTGCACCATTGAAATTGTTTTTGAGTGTCAGTTGCACACAAGAGAAACACACACACACACACACACATAAGCTACACCCTCCATTCAACCCCTACGGGCTGAGAGAAACACAGACATTTTAAGTTCAGCACTTTTAAATCACCCCTTCGGTAAGGAATCAACATAAAGTAACCATGGAGCAGAATTTGGAGGACTGCTGCTTCAAATCCCACAAAGGGCCCTAATGAAGTACCATTAGACTGACTCTCTATTACAAGTACTCAAAATACTCAAATTTGTAGAACTGGGATCTTAAAGAAAGTATCTGCTAAGCAAAATATAATATTAGCAGGCAATATTAAAAAGCATTCAAGTCAAACTGGCAGGATGACTAGTACCTCATTTAAGCAGGTTATAATTAACTAAGTAATTATATGAATGTGATGAGTACAGAACATTAGGACTGTGCTTAAGTGTAAGAGTAAAGGAAGCAGCAAAATGTTCCAATTGTGCATGACGGGACAGGATAAAAGAAATTACTTAAAATGTAAAGGATAAATAATCACTTTGCGATATTCAGCGTCGTCACAGCAGTCTCTGTTTACATGCCACAGTAACCGCTTAAGGGGCGTTTAATAAACAGACTGTCAGACCGTAAACAGTAAAGCGTGACGAAACACTAATTAAATGGGCCTTTATGAATGGCGTCCTGGACAAAAGGCACATCGCACGTACGGATCTGCAGGTATCATGACCAGCGGGCGATAGCCAGAGGGGCCCGGCGGACACGCGATCCGCGGACGCCTTTTGTTCTCCCTGCCGCGGCCGTGAATAATGGACGCTCCCGGTGGCAGGCGGCAGGTAGCCGCGTCACCTGAGGTGCGGCAGGCCGAGGTTCGCGGAAACGCCGCCTCCCTCCAGCCCGGGTCTGCGCGTTATGGGGGGGGCAGGTGTGTCTGCGGGGAGCCGTTTGTTGGGTACGCGGTCACGCTGACACCTGACGCCCGGGTGCGGAACGGTAACCCGAGGCAGGGCGACTCGTCTCACGGCCGCTTGAGCTGCACTCCGGGGAACCGGACGCCGACCGCAGCCCGGCTTAGACGCGAGGGCGGGACCCGGGGTTCTGCTGGGACTGTCACCGTGCCGTATACCGGCTCCCTCACGCCCACACGGCCGCTCCTCGGTGCCCGGCGCATCCCCCCCAGCCTCCCTACCCTAGCTTAGCCGCACTGCTAACCGCAGATGTGTCCCTTCGTCGGCCGGAACAGCGACACCCAGGCAGGCGCCTGCTATTTCCCAGCCTATAATAACAGCATTAGAAATCGTTCTGTTGACGGGTAAAATTACAGCCACAAAAAAGATGTTGTTACCCAGGGGAAGAGAGCGCAGGGGCTGCTAGCGAATTATATATAGGCTCGTCACCATGATGTGGACTAATTCATAAATGTGAAACTGCGAGTATCCGAATCAGCGGAAAAAGGCTGCAAAACGCCGACTATTATTATCCTTGCTTGGGAATGAATGGCTCGTTTGTTCTGCGGACGCTGGAGGGAGTAGCAGTTAGCTAACAGTTAGCTCTCCGCCAGGCGCTGGAAGCCCGTAGCCCCGCTGCACGTCTTCTTTCCTCGCCTTCATTTTCAGACACCGGCCGCCTCGGTTGAAGTACGAGGTGAACAACGCCGATTGGCCCGCGAATCGCTCTCCCCAGCTCGGCTAGCCCCGCAGACACTCACCGCAGTCCCGTATCTGGCTGATGCTGGCTGACGCCGCGCTGTAGAGCTGGATCAGTCTGAGCGATTCTCAGCCTCGGCGCTAATGACTGCGAGCCACTAGGCGGGCGGCTTCGGCACGCCGCCGGGCGCTCGGTGCTGCACAGCGATACCTGCTGGATGGTTGGGGGAACTGCACCATGACTCCCACAACGCGCTTTCGTTGTTGGAGTATTACCCATCGCTTTGTGATAGCTTGCAAATGTTATGTATGTATATTTTTCTTTGGTTGTTAATTGTTAGTATTTTTCATTTATTCTTAATTTCCCCTGGCACAGTTTGATTTTTCAACCACTGTATCATAGTTATATTTTAATTTAAAAATGAAATGGTCACAATAATCACTCAAATCAATACCAATCTGGTCACAAACGCGTCGGCTACGTTATGTTTTATTTGCGGAGCCGCTGGAGGAGGGCCCATGAAAGCATATCATATTGGACCAATACAATTATGTTCTAAATTTTGGGGGGCCCTGACACTCTGGGGCTCAGGTGATTGTCCTAATTTACTCCATTTTACCACGCCCCCACATATTTGAGAGTATTTCAGTAAACACTTTTAAAATAACTATAGCAAAGTATGTTGATGGACAGCAGGAAGTTCCTGCTGTAAGCTCATTAAGAAGACTTCTTGGAGTGATCTTATAAAATGTGTGGCTGCATAAACGGATGACAGCTGTGTTCTCAGAGAAAACGGTCAGCCGAAACACCAAATGCAACAAATCAAATAGTTCAAGTGACTGAATAGATCCAACTGGGTCAGTTCTTTCAGGTCACAAAAGACAAATAGCAATAAAAATATGTAGCAATTCTTTGTACACAGTGCACAAGCTCTTGTCTTATATAACAGTACAATGGCGATATTATGATTTATAACAATAAATAAAATTAATGATACCCTGTTCTGGTTTCATTTCGGCACTGGAAGTGGAAAGTGATAAATTAAAAAATCAAAACGGTGGCTCACATACGCGTCTGACGCTGTCCAACAGCGACCTCTTGTGGAATAATAACATATTTGCGTTCTCGTTTTTCCGCAACCAAAATGACCAAAACCATGGACAATTAACCTAAAACTCTCAAAGCACAGATGTCTCCTTCAGAGATGCTTTATTTATATACAAACAAACAAACAAATAAATAAATAAATATACAAACTACTATCCAAATAAAAACAAGTCTCAGATATATATTAAATTATATACAAGAAAAGAGTTTTGTGGTGCTATCTGAACATAAACTTAGCTGGACCCTATCAAATGTTCGTCGTACGTAAATAATCAATAGTAGAAATAATTAGTTCAAGCTTCTTTAAACATTTAAATTGTGCAGAAGAATCTTATTCTTTAACTATTCAAGTTAAAGGGATGAAACATAATTATGATCTTTAACGTAATAAACCTCTATTTATATATCCTCTATATTTTGTTGCTTCTGCCATTGCTATTCCAGGAAATGTTCGCCATAAAGTGTTTACAGCATATTAACAATATAGAAATCATTTTTGACGTGATTTTCTGGACAACTTATTTAATATGTGAAAAGGTGATATACTTCATAACTAGCTAGGATCTTCCCAGGTTTTTCAAATAATATTACTTAATGTACTAGAGGACATAAAACTCTTTTCTCTTAATTTTCTTTAGAATCATGTTGACTGTAGTAAAATGTACCACATTTCCACTATACATCATCTTTTGCCGACTCCAAAGTCTAACTTAAAGAATTACACCGGCCTAACAGAAATAATATGTGGTTAATTCGACTGAAGGAACCCTAAAGAACAGCCATACATAGAGTTAAAATATAAATGATCTAAAAACAGATGAATTGAAAACAGCAGCCTCTAGTCAACTCAAAACAAGTTCCAATACCAGCAGTTGGTGTAGCTGCAGGTGTTTCTGCATTTTTTCCACCTTTAGACATGACTGTCATACCTAAAGTTATATGGCTCCAGATAAACCGGTTAAAAGTTACTCTTACAGTTTTTCTCAATTGCTTTGGCACATTTCATAAAACATGCCTAACATTCTCACGGCTACAAAAGCATTTCTCAGTGCAGTTCATGCACACAGCAAAGCACAATGGTTTAGCTGCAAAAGCCTGTAACTTACCTTAAACAACCAACTCATGTCTCAAAAGCAAATAATTTCACCAATGAATTAGTCAGTGCCTCCAAAACGAAAAGTACAATCATTTTAGCCATGAAAGCAAAAGTGCTTAGATTGTCAAAATGTCAGTGTAATTATGCTCCTGAGCTCCACAATTCTGAATGAGAGTCAATTCCCACTTACTCCTTGTCACTGACTGATCATTTTTTCATTTGAAAATTGATACTTATCCATGTCAAAGACTCTAGTTTCAACACTGCAAGGTTCTACATTACAGTATGTAAAGTTCACTGGCAAGAGAAAGCTTTCGCATTCACATGTAACCTCTTCAGATATCAGGACACAGGACATCAGCAAAAAAAAAAATCATACAGTATAACACAAAAACAGCAAAAGACAACAAAACCATGTACTGTGGGAACCAAAAACACCGCAATTTATGGAATATTTTTGTGAAACATTTTGAAACTTTGGTGAAGTGTTCTGGCGTACATGATGATCACATGAATATATATAGTTTTGGGTGTAAAATTATTACAAAGAGAAACTACAAAATCTCTTTTGATCAACAAGACTAAAGCAAATGAAACGCCACGATATAATTGTGCAATACAATGTGCGATGAGAAATGATCTGCTGTGCAGAAGTGACATTGTGGTGTGGGGATTACACTTGTTGTTTTGCAAATGTTAATTGTCATTTGAGAAATGTACCAAAGCAATCGAGAAAAAACATAAATACTGAAAAAATATAGACAGAGACATAGATCGATAGATAGATAGATAGATAGATAGATAGATAGATAGATAGATAGATAGATAGATAGATAGATAGAATATTCAATTTGCACACATGATTTGCCCATATAATTTTTCTTTTTTGCTTTCTCTCCTCCACTTCACTGTTGGGCCTTTTGGGGGCGCACTGCACCACGGCTTCAGTCTGAAAGGAGATAGCTAGGGCACGTCTCAGTCTTATCTGGAGGAGTTCCTGGTTGACACACAGACAGGCAAGTGCTCTTGAAGTCCGTTGAGGCAGTTGAGGCAGATGGAACAGGGCACGCGGAAGACATATACCACGCACAGGTGGTGCAGCTCTGTGACGCTGAGGATGAAGCAGCTTGGGCTGATGCTGAATATGAAGCGGAGAAAGATGGTCTCCTGTAACCAAACGAGTAGTGCTATCTTACCAGGATGGTGATCACCAAGATGGATCGTAGAACCATGTGGATGATGTCGATCAACAGCACCTTTTTTTTTTCCATTCTCTGAATTTCCTCCTTCACACACTCCTGCTCCTCTTGGGGGGCCCAAATCTCTTCACAGAGAGGGTCTGAAGTGGGCATGCCAACCTATAAGAATCCTTTCTCCTCCACCCTCCAGCGCCACTCCTGCGGGCTGTTGAACCTTGACCTTCTCCCTCTCCATCTCCAGCTTTTCATCCTGGGTGATCCTGTTCAGCACATAGAGGGAATGAAAGATGGAGGGCGTGGAAACCAGCACGATCTGGAGGACTCAGAAACGCAGGTGCGAGACGGGGGCGAACCTGTCGCGGCAGACGCTGCTGAAGCATCAGGTCACAAGCAAACTCGTCACTGTACATGGTATCACTCACCAGCGCCACCACCAGGATGTCAAAAAGCGGCACCATAGTGAGCCACATCTCGCCAATGACTCTGGACCTCTGTTAAAAAGTGACCAAATATGGATCAGTCTCCCTTTTCCTAACCTGGAAAGACAAATGGAGGGAGTATCAATGCTTTATTCTATTGCAGTTCAGGGCAGAAACAGCAGCGCCCCCTGGACGTGAATCCCACAATTGCACATCTTGCATTAGATATATCTAAAATTTTCTTTAGCATTGAACTTACTGTAGCTGTCCTAGTTGGTGTGGAAGAGCAACCTTTTGGAGCAATTATGGATGTGTAGAGGTGGTATTATATGAAATAAACTGAAATGAAATATTATACTGGGTCTTAGTTTAAATAGCACATGCCTATACTGTCTGCTGAAATTAGAAAAGAATCAGTATGTTTAACTATTTTTGGCATATAAATATGGTGATAGAATGTGCAGCAACTATGAGATTCTTGCAAGAAAAAAAACACACCCAGTGTTCAATAAAGGTTGGGCATTTGGTCATAAAAGTGGTTTCAGCCTTAGTCCTAAACCTTCTTTTAACCAATTTCTATCCACCTAGTAACTATGCATTAGTCACAGCTCACCAAAGACGGCTGCCTCTGCCCGGATCCAAGCTTCCCATAAACACTGACATGCACACACAGCAAGCAGTGCCCAAAGAGGTGACCTCTGACCTCACAATGTGGCCTGAGGCAAAGGTCAGATTTAGATGGTCCTCTAGCTTGTAAAAATTCAAACCTCAAGTCTTCAAAATGTACAAAGGAACATTTGTGCTGTGAACTACAGGCAAACGCCTGGATCTTGCAGAGATCCACTACAGAGGCAGATAAATTGCAAAAGGAAACTTCAAATCGTGATCCGGACCTGGAAATTTTAAAATTAAAAAACATGCCTACTACCGACTCATTAGACAGCCTGAAGGCAAGAGTTTGGCTTATTATCCTCATTTAAAAAGTGGAAAAATAAATTTCTTTTGGTTCTCAGAATTTTCCCATTGTTTGTCCTGTATGGGTGCCAGACTTACCAGGTGAATAGGGAATGTAGGTATGAAACTAAACTCCAACAGGGGAGAGAAAAGCGTATACCAGCATAGACCGGCTCACCTCTGCCAAGCTGAAAAAGATGAAAGATGCAACCTGCATGACTATGTGCAAAGGAGAGGCTGTCTGTTGCAGAGTGTGCTGCTCTGGGTGTCAGGGAATAGCCTGGTCGCTCACATCCACTCCTCTGAAACACGCATTGTGCTATACGTGAACAAAAGCTCCCAATGTACGGTGCGACAAAGACATAAAAGCACAATGGGCACCTTTGACCATTAAACAGCCAGACGCAAAGTTGAAAGAATAGACAGGAAAGGTCACACAATACTGATTAATAGATTGTTTTTTTTTTCATCTGTCTGAAAAATACATTTGAAAAAGACAAAACAAAAAATGTTACTGCCCAGAGCAGCGTTTATGAGCTCTTCTTACTGAAATGGTGGATAGATACAATGTCTGCGTTTCAACACAAATCTATCTGCACACTCAACTCTGTGACTCCAGAGTGTCCATTTGAGGATTCTGTCTACCACTAGGAGGATCTATATGTTCACTTACTTGAATAAACTTTAAATGGAAGTATATCGCACACATTTTCCAAGGTTGAATAGCCTGAGCATCTGCCCCATTTGTGCCCACACTCATAGAAAAAGAGGTAAAAATTGCACCTTTGCTTGTCACTGGGGCTGTACTTGCCAATCATACCCTTAACCCTCTACCGCACACAATTTAATGGTACATGATAAAAATTATTCCACATCACTTATTGGTTAATTTTGGGACATTTTATTGATTAAATATATTTTTTGGTTTTTTTGGACCCCCCCTCTCCAAAATATTTTTTGTTGCCTAAGGGCAAAGTTGTGCAACATTGATACAAAACCACAAAGAAAATTATGTCTTCATAGATCATAATACAATGCTCAGAGAGCAATGCAAAGTAACAAAATCTTTACACAGATTAACAAATCATTAAACAAAGTTTAAGAAAGAGACCAAAATACCAAATAATGACATATGGAGCACAGTGCCAAAGAACTGTTCAAGTTCTTGAACAGTAAGGTTAAGTGGCTTGTCTGGATTGCATTGGATGCTGTACAGGTTTGATTCATTACCTAGAATATTGTGTGCAGGTTTGGTCACCATATCTTAAAAAGGACATTGCGGCCTTAGAAAAGGTGCAGCGTAGG
>JAODLC010000106.1:1396453-1427365 GCA_026781145.1 Hippopotamyrus pictus
CACAATTACCACACAAATTTTATGTGGTACTTTTGATGTGTTACCAAATGTAATACCACAGGACATTTTTGTAAGGGAATAGTTCTTTATAGAAAGTTTACATAGCATTTGGTCTGGATTATTTTGCATTTATCCCCAACCTTTTAATAAATTTTAATCACAAATTCATTATATATATTTTGGCTAGAGTATGTGTGTTCAGAGAAGTCCTGAAGTAAACAGATTTCTATGTACTACAAATAATTCATGACGCAAAATTTCGCCCCTTGTGCTTCATGCAAAGTGTTATTTATTTTTTTTCTAATCCACAAGTTGTGAAATTAATGCTACACCGTAAATGCATTTATGTCGATATTGTACGCGCATGTTGCATGCATTTCGCATAATTATTGTGCTTGCTTCAAGGAAAGTAGTAACAAATCTCTTCGAACATACTTTCACGTCCTGTGAAATGTTAATCTGAACGAATGCTCCATAGCCTGAGAAGTATGTGAAACTGACTTTTCAACAACTTGAACATTTCTAAAGAGCAAGTGGAACAGCATCTACTAATAAACCTCAACTTCATATTGTGATTTTGTACTACATTTTCAAATATATTGCAGAAGAACTTGTGACTCGTTGGTATACCTTCGTAATAGTTTAAAATAGTCACCTCAATAAACCACATAGATACCAAATATGGCAGTTGGAATGACATCAAATACCCAAGAAAAAATAGTTGCAGTCCCTTTTAATAATTTTATTTTAAGAATATAGAAAATACGCTCTTAATTGCAAATATATGCAATCGTATTATTAGGCACTGGTATTTTAAACTCGTAATAGTGTAAAATAACTTGCCGGCTACGTCACCTTAGTGGTTTATAATTATGAAATATAACAGAGTGAACGTTACTACATACGGGAAACACAAAAATGTGCCAAAAACAATGATCCTGTGCACAAAACGTATCACACATTGCTTTCGAGCTCTGGTGCATGTAGGAAAACAGCTAAAAGGTTTGAATGAGTGTTTGCGAGCTCTCCAGGCGAGCAGTCCGCCAAATCGCGCCTTAACAGTTGGCTTCCTAGGTAATCTTACTCCGGTTTTTTTTTTTTTTTTTTTAACCGTCTGTTATAAAATGTTAGCTGCAGTGGATCAGCGAGAGTATTGCTTTGTATGCAGTTTTAATAAACACGCCAAAGGTACACTAGAATATTCCATATTACTGGGTAATTGGAAAAAAAAAATTGTACAGTTAACAACCGCTTTATAATAGAGGGGAGAAAATGATTTACTCAATGCCATCTTTCGAATGCCCCCTGTTGGACTAGTGAAACATGATTTAATAGGGGATTTTTATATTTTAACTATTCTTTCAAACAGAATATATTAAAACAGAGTAATTTATTATTGAGAAAATATACTTTATATTTTCTCTAAGAATGTTTTCTGTATAATATGTATCGACACAGTACCCTACACGAACAGTGTGTATTATAAACTGCCTGTATTTCACCCAAAACCGCTGTCAGATGGTTCGGGCCAAGGGTTACAGGAAGTTGTAGCAGCTGCCATGTTTAGCTGCTTTGTTGTAGATTTCTTGTAGGTTTCCTGCAGGTTTTTTTAAGTGTTGCAATGGAACCGAGTTGGAGTACATTTTTATTTCAGGTAAGTGGGGTACCCTGGGCAAAACAATTTAACTGTTTAAGCGAGGTGCGAATCGAAGGACGGTGCGATTCTACGGGACCAGTTCGTTTTATAAAGAGGTTTTAATTTTAGATAAATCTATCCAGGCAAAACAATGGTAGCGAGCTAGCCGCTACATCAGTCCAAGACTTCCAGCTGTGAGGTATGGCTGGCTAGGAAAAACCGCTTGGAAAAAAAATCTGGGCGCTTACAACAGCGAAGTTTCTTAGCTCTCGAAATAATGGTAGTTTAATGCACTCGCCGGCTATGAGGATTGAAAACCACTCGTTAAATAAAGATGCTGGTGATGGTTTATTGTATGGATGGGGGGGGATCTGGCCAACTAAACATAAAAGATAAGTCGTCGCCACCATCAGCGCCAGCCACACGGTGTGTGCCCACAGCTCGCTGCTGCTGCTTTTTCTTTCCCAAAACGTCCATTTTAATATCGTTGAATAGACCGACCTGTGTAAAACAGCAATTCTCCAATTCAAATAAAAAAATAATTAAAAATCAGTACAGCGATTCTAGAAAAGTAAGCGGACGTGCACTCTTGTATTTTTTTACACCTTTCTCTATTTTTTTAAGATTGCATTCTGAAATGTGATTTCTGGGCTTAGGAGCAAACTTGGTTAGTGAGAGTGATCCGGGTGGCGGCGTTTGTGCAGGCTGAGGCCCCGGCCGCGGGGCAGCGCTTCGGGATACAAAGTGAAGTTGCTCATCATGGCTACCGGCCGTATGCAACTCGGGGAGGTTTTTTTTCCCTCCCTCTTTGAGCCCAGTATACAGGCGTGACATTTTACCTCAGGTTAACTTTTTTTTTTTTTTGTTTTACGGAGGCTCGGCCGTATATCATACAAAATGACTAGGGTCTGGTTTAACCTTTAACGCCGAGTGGCAGAGCCCGTCCGTTTAACGGCGGTAAATCGCGTTTTAGGTGTATTATTTTGTTCTAGTTTCGACTGTAGGACAGTGCTAACCGGGTGGGGAAAATGCTAAATTGCCCGGTTTGTTTAGTGATTTGCGTGGGTCTTTGAGCGCCTTTTCCCTCCCCCCCGCGCACCCCCCTCAAATCTTTCCATTTATTGCTTTATTTTACGTCTGCGGCGTGTTTGTGTCCCTGAAACTTTCTTAAATAGTAATGGCCGTTATTTTAAGCTGGATAATTAAATTCGGCTCGCGTCTGGTATAAATGTTAGTCGCCCATTAAAATTCCTTCTCCGGTTTGAGAAAGTCCAAAAAAAAGCGAGTCCTTCCTGAAAGTGAGTCACAGATGCAGCTCTGACTCACTGGACTTGTCAGGAACACATTTGCAACCGATAGATCTTAAAGAAGTTGCATTTTCTGGAATATTTCTGTATATTAATGATGGTGGGTGGATGGCGTTTTATGGGACACGGCAAAGCTCTTCCTTGCCGTGGTATGCTATTGAAACAGTAATATGTATTAAACTTGTATAAGAACATATAAAGAACATGAATCATCTCTAGAACACACTGTACAAGTTTGCAATCAGATACTCAGTGTTGTCTAGACTAAATGTGGGCTGAGGATGAAGTTTTATTGCCCTGGACTGACTAGGATGCAGTCCTGTTTTTTACCTCATGTCAGGTTCCTGTGTGAAGAATCTGATTTATTCTATCAAACCCAGTTATCCCCTTCGTGAGACAGAAGTAAAGAGACAAAACTACTTTCTAATTTAATTTCCTATAATTGTGGAGTACTTTCAGCGCTGGAATATTTAAGTATTTTGTTTCTGTTTTTTTAAACTTCCTGTTATAACATTTCATATTAAGTCAGAGCAAATTACAGAGCGTTTGGAATGGTGAAAGTTCAATTTCATCTTTTTACATTTTTATTTTTTAAAGTATGGTTTTTCTAGCATGGAAATTGATCCTATTGTGGGAGAAAGTTATATTACATTTTTGTTTACTCCAAAATGCTTTGGGATTGTGCATTTTCAGTAATGAGTCGTAAAAACTAAGCCCATTAATACTTTTGTTAGATTTTGTTCTTTGCTTTGTGGGAGTGCGTGGCACTCGTTGAGGAGGGGAGGTGTTGGCCCCACACGGTGGCCTTGGAGCACGGCGGGTGGAGGAGAGTCCCTGCCAGTAGCGGCCATAGTCTCTCCACCGTGTGTTTATCCGGCGCGAGTCAGTTCGGGGCTTAGGTGCATGCACTTCTAAGAGATGGTCCTCAGAGTGAGTCTTGCATTGACCACATTGGCGCATTTAGGAGTGTGGATGAGGTGCACGTAATTGGACACCGTGTTTCTGAATCATGTTTGACCACTGCATGTGTCCCCCGCCCCCCCCACCAGCCTCCAACATGAGGCTGTGTGACACAGGGTGCCACTTGTTCTGTGTCCCTCACCTGGAACATGGAGCTGTCATTGAGCCTCTCAGACATCACTGATTCATGGGAGTGAGGAGGGGGGGGTCCTGTTTTTCCAGATGAAGTTTGGAGCTCAGTGCAATCATTGTGCCATGTGGTTTGGTTCTTTGATGAGTTTACCGTCCCCTCCTTTATATCAACATGCTACGCTTAAAGTTAAGCTCATGAATTGCAGCGTAGGGTTTGCAGAAGATCCAGGATGTTCACTCGTGTGTGTCTAATCAGGCGTAGTCCACTTTCTAATGGTGTTGCAAACCAGACTCAACTTTAGTAGAAGGGGCCTGGCTGATGGGGCTGTTGGGGTGACCAGATTTCCTTCCAGTCCCTTTGATGAAAGCAGCCCGTCACTGTCCTTGTGTCAGGTAGCCTTGTGTGGCCACTTGCCTTATCCCAGATCACAAGTAATACGATGAACGCAAATCCACAACCTGGAAATTACTGATTTCGCGTTCTTCAGTGGAGGGTAGCAGGCAGGGGAAGCCAGTTATATTCCATAGCAAAGTACTTAATTTGAATTGCTCTTGTGGTAGTATTTATGTGCTTTTTTTTTTTTTTTTTTAAACAAAATATATATATTTTGTTTTAATTGGCATCCAGTGGGCACTAAAAGTACTTGGCACCAGGCGAGCTCAGGAATGGCCACCATGTCCCTGCTCCTGTAGAGGCGTCAGTTGCGTGCTTTCATGACTCACCCCCCTCGCGTCTCAGCTCTGACTAAGCCCCACCTTTTTTTTTTCTTAACCCTCTGAGGGTTTTGGCAGTGTGCCTGCATCGTAGCTGGCCCTTTCATTACCTCCACTCTGAGTCATCATGGGCACGTGCTGCGGAATGGGTGAAAACGTGGTTTTGAGGGCTTTGTGAAGGCATGTGTGGTCTCTGACTCAAATGTGGGGGTGGGGGGGGGCTGGAATTTTTGGCGCTTCTGCAATGTTATGAAATGGCCTTCCGGTTTTGCTTTTGGAGTTGCGCAAGACCCAGCATGGGTCCTGGGCCTAAAGGGGTCATTCCATACACTGGTGTCATTTCTCCTGGGGTATTATTCTGTGCACTGTGTGATTGTGGGGGGGGGGGAGTCTTTAAGGTTTATCCTGAAGTGTCATACTTCTGAAGTTTTGAACCCCCCCCCCCCCAAGTGTTAGTTTTCCAGGATCTGCATTCTTTGCTGTGGTGACCCTCAGGGTCAGATTAGATTTGTATCGTCATTGACCAGGCACTCCCCCTCCTCTATATACAGATGCGCATAGACATGTATATGGGCTTATAGATACGTGTGTCCGAACCCTAATAACATGATTAGAAACTGCAGCTAACTTGACAATCTGGTCTGGGTCCTAAATATGTCGATAAACGGTCTAGGTTTGGGGGATGCCGACCCGCCTGTGGTGAGCCTGAGGGAGGAACCTCCCCCCCCGCCCACATATGAATGGTGCGTCCTAATCGGCGAGGACACTCTCACAAAGCTGCACCCCCCAACCGGGGCTTTAAGTGCCTTGCTGCCTGGATTTTTGTCCCCCACAATGGAGCAGATAGCATAAGGGATAGAATTTGGAATTCATCCCCCCCCCCCCCCCTTCTTTCACCCTGTTCCTTGTTCTGCTGCAATGCTTGGATGGATGGCTGAGCCTGAAAGCAAGGGGTCAGATTCGGTGTGCCCCCCATATTTGGCCTGTTAGCAGTGAGAGACATTTTTTGAGAGCCCCCAAAATGTCAGTAAACTAAGAGGACTCTCCCCGTGGACGGCTGGCGAATCAGGACTCTTCTCCATTTGACCATCTTGGTGCACTCTTGATCTTATCTTGGCGCTCTCTGCTAAACCAAAATCCTCCACGGTCACAATCTATTTTTCTGTCTCTTCCATAAGGAGGCTAATTTATGAAACTGCATTTCCTAGAACTATATCAGCCTTTTGTTTTGAGAGAGAATTCCACAGAGCCAGCATTTTTTTTTTTCCCCTTCCTCAGGGAGGAAATGACATCACCAGTGTTTTGAAACCACTTCTTTCAGAGGTGTTTATGCGGGGCTGTTGTTGATTCCTGCAAATTAGTGTCGTCTTGCTTTTGCCCTTTTGGATGGAAGCCCCGTTTTTGCCAAGCCTGTAGTTCCTTTCAGCTCTATCTTGGCTGGCATCCAGCACGAGGGCCCCGAGGGCCCGAATGCTTCCTAGACATCCGTCGAGATGGATGTTCTCCCAGGTTCACCGAGCCGGCCTGTGAGCCAAGACCGTGTCACACAAGTCTGTCTCAGGTTTCCTAAAAAACCCACGTGAAATCTGTGAAAAACAAGTCTCAAAGGGGTTTATTTTTAGTTGCTGCGTAGGATACGCGCCGCGAGTGCCGGCATTGCCTTTCGCTCGTTGTTGCGCTTCGGGAGGTTGGGTTACCGCGACTCAAAGGGCTTGGGTTTGAGGCAGCGCTTATTTTGGGAGTGTGCGGTGAGTCAGTGTTAAGGTTACAGCCACAGCGCAAGCAGCCCTGAGCAAAGATCGACATGCGATCAGGCTTGTGTCAGCGCCGCTTGTGAGGAGAAACTGCATTTGTGAGGGACGAATTGAGTTGCAGAAGGTTTTCTTTTTTTCCCTCAGTCAAGTTTTGCAGAATTTATGCTGTGTGTGTGTGCGCGCGTGCGTGCATAAGCCACACGGGGATTCTCTATCAGAGTGCCAACGTCTGTGAAAGAGAATATTCCTCTTGGCTCTGACTAGCCTGCAAAGATAGCAATTTTTTTTCTCATCAAAATATTTACATCTTATTGAGGCATGAGGCTGGTTGGCTTCACCAAACACAGTGAGAGGTCATTAGTGGTTCAAAAACACCCCCGCCCCAAGGCCAGTAGTTTGTGGCAGAAGAAAGTACTGAAAATCCCGGCACATCCCAAAGCCTTGCGGTGCTTTGATTGCATGGATGTCAAGTGTCTGGTGACCTTTGTTACTTCTATCTCATTCCTTTGTTGCGTGTGAAGTACAAGTGAGATGTTACTGGGAAGAGGCAGAGAGAATCATTTTAATACTTAAAACAGTGCTAGGTTTCATTTTAATCCTCCTTGTGTGTGTGTCTGTGAGAGACTGCAAGTGGACATGGCACTTGCTGAGGCAATGAGTTTGACAGTCTGCAGGGCTCACTTTGCTGCACGTTTCCGGTCAGAGGGTGCTTGTAAACACCTTAGTGTCACAGGGGTTGTCTGGGGAAACGGAGTTGGTTTCCTGCGAGCTCACGCTGAGTCAGGCTACCGTGTCCTGATGGTGCCAAACTGGCTGTTTGCCTCTCACGCCTCGCCTGAAGCCAGCCTGCCGCGACCGGACCATCCTGATGGGCTTACTGGTGCGTATGTGTGCCGGGATGTCATGCTCCACTGCTGGCCTCTCGCTAAAGGTCAAGTCGACCCCAATGCTGTGGACAGTCATTTTTACACCAAACCCTTTTAGATCCTCAACTGGCAGTCAGCCGTTCTTTGTACACAGATCTGTGAAGCGGTAGTAAGTCCAGGTTTCAGCACGTCCAACGGTGGTCAGACATTTGCGAACGTCTTGTGTGGTTCCTTCAAAGTAGGAGCTTTGAGCTGTGCTAACTGCTGAGCTGTGCTAAACGCAGTGTTGGGGCTAGTCTTGCCTGGTTAGGCAGCCGGTGAATTTCAAGCATCTGGTTGTATGCTCTCGCTAATGTGCCATTTCTTGGGAGGGCTCCGTCTTTGTTTAGACGATGTGGGTGATTTTCAGAATGAATCAGTTTCTTCTTTCGAGAGCTGTGGTCTGTGTCTGTCCCTTCTGTCTCTCAGGAGGGTTTTGTTTTGTGTGGGTTTTTTCTTTTCTCTGACTGATCACATATTTATTACAACACATTTATTAGGTTACCATGGGAGAGAAGGTGACTGACTTGGTGTGTTTGACCTCCATATGAGTTCTTAGCCAGATGGATATTTCTTCTGGTGGTTTGTGATCTCTCATAAGCTTGCGTTAAAGGGTTCTGCTGGTCGGCTTCGGCTAGCAGTGTCAATTGCGTAAGAGACCCGCCGTGTCGATTTATTGTCTGCTAAGAGCTGCGTCCACTGTTGTAAAAGCAGCCAGCGCTCACATCCCCCGGGTGTGCTCTTGTCTCTCTGCCGCCCCCCAGCAGGCCAACGAGGCTCTGCACCACCAGCACCAGGTGGCTCAAAACAGCCTTCTCCCTCTTCTCAACTCTGGTGCCGACCCACCGGACCAGAAGCCCGTGCTGCCCATCCCCCTGGACCAGAAGCCTCCAGTTAGCATCGCCGAACTGCTGAAGGACAACGTGGCCAGTGGGACTGGGGGTGGGGCTCACGTGGGCCCTGTCGCCGTGGTGAAGAAGGAGCCCAAGAGCAAGACGCCGTTCATCTGCGGCTACTGTAACAAGGCCTTCCGAGATAGCTACCACCTTCGGCGTCATGAGTCCTGCCACACGGGCGTCAAGATGGTGTCACGGCCCAAGAAGGTGCAGACCGCGCCCACTATGGTGCCCCTGGTGTCCACTGTGTCCCGCGAGGGTGCTGCCAATTCTTCCTACATCTCCACAATCGCCGGCATCCTCACCACGGCCACCACCTCCTCTTCATCCGCCTCGGCCGGCCCCGGCATCATGTCCGCCGCCGCCCTGTCTGGCGTGCCGCAGCAGAGTGTCCCGAAGAAGCCGCCGAAGCCGGTGAAGAAGAACCACGGTTGCGACATGTGCGGCAAGGCCTTCCGTGACGTCTACCACCTGAACCGCCACAAGCTGTCGCACTCGGACGAGAAGCCCTTCGAGTGCCCCATCTGCCAGCAGCGCTTCAAGCGGAAGGACCGCATGACGTACCACGTGCGCTCGCACGACGGCGACGTCAACAAGCCGTACGTCTGCTCCGTGTGTGGGAAGGGCTTCTCCAGGTGCGTGCCCGCTGCCGGCCTCGTCTGCCTCGTTAGGTCAAACGCGTGTCAGACTTCTCGATCTCGCCGAGCGGCCCTCGTACCCTCAGCCCCCCCCTTCCCCAAGTCTTTGGGGGTGGGGTGGGGTGGGTGGGGGAGGGGCGCTTAACATTCTCAAATTCGATGGCACAGTTTCGGTTACGTTATACACTGATTGGCTGTGTAGCCCACGGCCGCCGAGGCGCCATAGCAGATACAGCGAGGAGAGGAGTGGGCCGGGAGCGTGAGCCAGTGCGGTCTGCGCTTTGAGAATCCCGTCCCCTGCTGAAAGTATCTCTTGTGCATATTTGACTGCAATGAAGCCTGAAACAGTCCCACAATTCAGACAGATTGATGTTTAAAGTTAGACCTTTAATATGCTCTGAAATAGTGTGGCAGTGAAGCTCCTCAAGAAGCAAGGTGATACTTTGCTTCATACTCATCATCCTTCTCCATGTTTTCCCCCATGATGCTGTAGAAAAGTGACATTTGTCAGCATGTATGACATTTGAAGCAATTTCATTTGGTCACCTTTAATCCTAAACACGCCTGCCTTTCTGACACGTGTGCGTGCTGCTCAGATGCCCCTCCCTACAATTGACCACCTGCTTTGGGACGGCAACACAGCTCACCACCCATGTGACCTCAGCCAGGCACCTTGTCTGATGCAGAGTGGTTATGAGCATCACAACACCGGCTTTGATTTGTAATAATCATACTAATAAATAGGTAAACGATGGCTTTGGATTTAAAGGAACATGTTCACTGGTCTGCTGAATTGTGGGAACTTCAGTGGAAGTACAGGGTTTGGCTCCTACATGCCTGCGTAGCGTTCTGAACCCTGGAAAACCGCTTGAGTGACACTTGTGACTTGGACTGAGAGTTGGAATGAGGTAGTGTGTAAGTGTGTGAATGAGCGAGTGATCGAGGGAGTGAATGAGTGCGTGGATGGCATGAATGAAGCAGTGGTCTCCTGTCCTAGTAGTGTTGATCTGGCACCTCCCCACCCCCACCCTCACCCCCCACCCGTCTCCTTCAGGCCGGATCATCTCAGCTGTCACGTGAAGCACGTTCATTCTACAGAAAGACCCTTCAGATGCCAAGTAACGGTAAGACGACACGTTCGGTGGTCCGGTTTGTATTGCCATATGATGGCTCTTGCGCGATGTGTTCATATCTATATGGAGTGTGATCTTGGCTCGTGGGACTTCTACCTACACAAAAATGTTCAGAGGGCAAAAAGAAAAATAACCAATCAGATTGTAGAGGAGGTGGGACCAACCGATCCAATGTCTTGGTCCCCAAGCAGTAGCTAAGTCTAAATGGGTTAAACTGTAAGCAAGATCAGCTAATTCACCACCCCTTGATGAGGGGCAGAAAGAGGTTAAGAAGCAGTCTGAAGTCAGAACAAAGAAGCTTCTCTTTGGAGTCTGTTACTAGCAAATGTCCTGCTGGAAACAGTTGAGATTCATTTATGTAAGCAGAAAATATCTGGTAACGCTAAGTACCTAAAGTTAGGATAGTTCATAGTGTGGTTTCATCTCACCCTTTAATGTGTGGAGCTATCCGCCTAAACCGTGGTTTAACCACCCGTCGTTCTGTCTGTGGTGCGGCTGAGGGGAAGGTGGCGGCCGCTGAGCTAAACCGAGCTTTGAAGCCCCTCCCCCAGCTCGCCGTGTATGGTCAGGCGTAGCGATTGCATTGGCCCGCAGTTTTAACGCCTCTCTCCCGGCCGTGTCGCAGGCCTGCACGGCCGCGTTCGCCACCAAAGACCGCCTGCGCTCTCACATGATCCGGCACGAGGGCAAGGTCACATGCAACGTCTGCGGCAAGATGCTGAGCGCCGCCTATATCACCAGCCACCTGAAGACGCATGGCCAGACCGGCTTCAACGTCTCCTGTAACAAAGGTACTTCGCCGGGCCGTGCCCCCCTCCCACCCTAAGGGGGAGGGGGGGGGGTCAGGTCGTCAGCCCCCCACACGATCTGGTGCCTTTTTTCTCGCCTGTGGTATTGGCTCTTCCCGAGCGTGTGCGTGGCCACCCCTGCTGTCAGGCAGTGACACACCATGTGCGTGTGTTATGATGGGAGTCCTCATCTCCTGAGTCTCTGAGGAATGCCGGACGCTGCAGTCGCTGGCCCACTCTGACAGGATACTGAGTCAGTCCTGCGGGAATGTTGAGTCAGTGCTACCCTGTACCGGTTTCTGCCAGACCAGCTGCTTACTGGGGCGCCAGCTCAAAGGTGATTGGGCCCCTTCCTGATTCAAAACGTATCATTGGCTAATGTTAAAGTTGGCCCCACATATGTACCCCGCCTTAAAAAGAGAAAAAAATCTTAGAAAGCCCCAGTGAGCCACCGTCTCTACATATCACAGTTCCAACGTGATGTGGTTCTCTCTCCATTCTACTCTCACCTAGCCCTGCCCACACATTCTGCTTTAACTCGACTCTCAAAGCCACAGTGACTCATCTGTGGTAATATCTGTTGAACGTACCAGATGCCGTAGAACCATCCGACGGCCTATCCTGAGCTGGGTCACGGGAAAGCTGTCCCAGGCAGCGCAGGTCACTAGGCTGAGGTGCACCCTGGACAGGATGCCAGTCCTTTGCAGGGCACATGTGTAATTGTACTCTTTAGGCAAACTAGAGATTCCAATTAGCATGATTGCATGGAAAGATACTGAAACCTTAGTCAGCATTTATGTCTCTGGAGCAAATGGCTATGAGGAGAGAGAACAGCTTTTAGGCTTCTGTTCCAGGCATGTCTGCGAATGGCTGTTCAGCCAGCCTGTCTGCCCATATCTCTAGCGTGACTCCTCATTTGCCAGGGGTGCAGAAATTTGCCCCGCCCCTTGCCTTTCTCTGTAATTCCTCCACGTTTTTATCCCAAAAGAAGGCTGTCGACAGCTGGCAGATAAATTTGGGCTGCTCCAAAGGTAATGAACGAGTGTGTCTCCATGTTTCCCAGTGCGTGTGGGGGGGAAAACATCACACAGCACTGAAGGATGCTGGGAAATGGCAGAAGTGAGGTTTCAGGTGTTGCACCAAACGAATGTGTCACTTTTCTCCAGAAGGGATGTGAAGATGCAGGTTTAAAACCATGTTGTTGTTGGTTTTTTTTTTGTTTTTTTTTTTTTTAACACTCTACAGTTACCTGCCACTGCAAGATTATGTGGGGCGGGGTGGGGGGGTAACCTGACACTTTTGACTTCGAAATTAAGTACATGAGTAATCCAATAACGATGCTTCCTGTCATTTCATGATGCATGACATCCCCTCGTTTGTAAACTTGGGCTTTTCCGACTGCAACATCTTTTTGAGTGTAGTCATCCGAATAGGAAGGATGACCTAGCGGAAACTGCGCCGGCCCCTTCCTCCTGCCCCTCCTCCTCCTCTCCAGGCTCCCTCTGTTAATGGACGCCACGGCTCTCGAGCACGCCCGTGTTTGTGTTCCTTTTAGAAGAAAACCTTGTGAGGAAGGTCCGTCTTCTTGCCAAGGAGCACACTGACTTGGCACGATTCAGCCTGGTTTGGCACGGACGAGTCTGACAGGGCTTCTGCGAGATGCTAATTGGCAAGATACCTCCTCACAGAGCAGATGACGCCTTTTGATTAGTCTGTCTAATAGCTAAATTAAAGTGGTCTTTATTATCCCAAAAGATTCTGTTTGTGGCTTGGAGGAGCTTTTGTTTGTTTGAAATGCTAACTCCCCCCCCCAGCCCCCCTGTTGAGCAAGGCCCTTCTGGTTTAGCTTTGAGTCCAACAGCTAAGTAAATCTCAAAGCAAGGCCTCAGAGTCGTGTGATTCAGGAGTAAATCTGTATGCACTGGCTTCTACTTGTGGTCAGTGCCTGTGCCAATGTCTGCACAGTGATTGAAGGCATTTCGTAATTCAGTATAGTAAAATATGGCTAGTCTTTTTAGTCTAATTTTGATTGCATTATATAGTTCTTTAATTAGGGTGTTTGCGGCGGTCTTTAAAGATGGGGATTGATTTTAGGTTCACTATAACTCACCTGCTGAGGTATGTTAGGACTGCGGGTCTGTCACCTTGGAGTGTCATTCCCCCTTGGGCTTATTTGTGAGCTGTGGCGTTGGTAGTCTTATTTACTGTCCTTTTGAGGGCATCGTTCTTGGTCCAAGCTGCCCCCTGCGGTTTCCATCTATTCGAAATGGACGAGGGCGTAAAGCTCGGAGCAGCTCCGGATGTGGTGATACTCTCAGCATCCGCCCTACTGTGGAAGATAGATGAGTTGTGATGGGCGTACCTGTGAGCATCTAGAGGCTTCGAGGGGTGCTTGAGGGGGTCTGTCATTCGGGTGTGTCATTCATTCCCCTCCAGCCTCCCATGAGATGTGGGGGGGGCCCACCACCTATAACCCTGTGTGTCTATTTCTGAATAGGCCTAGGAGACTGGAAGTGGAGCTCATCAGGGCCAGCAAAAGGTAATACTGTGGCTGAATGTGGAAGCCCAGGCTGAGCACCCTCGGCCGTGGGCACACTGGCAATCCAGTCCGGCGGCAGCCCTGCACAATAGCCTCGATTTGCGGAGTGTGAGGCGCTCCCTCATCCCTTTAATGGCCTGCCTGCTGAAAGCCCTGTGTAGTTCATCGCTTTCATGCACAAAACCGATGTTATTTTTATGATAGCCTCACGTAATTCGAAGAAAACACAGATGTGCGATGGATCGCTTCTGGTGTTTAACCAAGCGCTGATTTCTACACAGAACTTTGACACTTAGCCGTGAGGAACGGTGTTCTGGTTTCAACGCGGCGAGGTGTATTCACTCTGTGTGTCTCTCCCATCCAGACTCGAACGAGGTGTGCAACTCTGCAGCGGCCACGCCCGTCACGGATTCGGCGGCCATCAGCACGGCGATGAACCGCGGCAATGCCAGCAACCCCGTCACCATCGCGGCGCAGATGAACATCGCCACCAACACTGTCAACATCACGTCGCCAGTAAACCTGCAGCACCCGGTGACCATCACGGCTCCGGTCAACATCGCCTCGGTCAACATCCCCGCCACCGCGCCCATGAACATCGCCCACCCGGTAGCCATCACCACGCCAATGCCCATGAACATCACCACCCCTCTCAACATCGCCATGAGATCCATGGAGAGCATGCCTTTTCTGTCCCAAGTCTTGCCTTCTTCCCCTCCCTGGTAAACCCCCACTTCCCCAAGTCATCCACACCCACTCCCCTAACTCCTACCTAAGAAAACACTCCTTCCCTTCTCTACCCCCCTCCCCCCAACAGGGCTTCCCATTTCAGCCCATATAGTAACGTTTACTCTGCTGGAAGCAACTTAGGAATCTGCATTTTTCTGGCCTGGCTGCATGAACGAGAGAGTTTCAGTGTGAGCAGTAGGAGATCCAGTTAGGAGTTGTGGTAGACATCAGCAGCCGCGCCCCCCTCCTTCTCTCTCATCCCACCCTCTTAATTCTCATAGACACACCTGACCCTCCCTCCCCCCCACAGAGTTCCCTCTGTGAAGTAATGAAATCACACTGTAAATGAGCAGTGTGTTATGAGAGATGGGGGCAGGTGGGTTTTGCATGTAAGGCTGTGCTCTTGAGTACTGAAGAGCCTTGCATCGGTGGGGTGGGAGTTGGTAGAAGAGATGAGCAACAACAGTGTGTTGCAGGTGTTAATGTTTCAAAGTTCTCTTACAGAGTGGTGGGTTTTAGTGTTTTTGTTTTTTCTTTTATAGCCTGCTAAACAGTATTTAATAGTTTTTACATATTTTAAGAAATATAGCAAAAGGGACAAAGGCTTCCGCTGAGGAGGGAAAATGTTTAAGATATCATGCATGGGAAAAAAAAAAAACTATCGAGGAAGAGAGGCGTGTCAGTCTCAGACTGTGCATTTGGAGTGGATGATGTTCATCCTCAGCATCAACCAGCTCAACCTTGTTTGCTTTCCAGAATAATTCTCCATGGTCCCTTTTGACTAGTGGTGCCCAACCCTGGTACTGAAATGCTGGAATCCAGCAGGTTTTGGAATATGCTTTAAATTAGCGCCTCGCTGACTCCTGAAGTGCCAGCTAAGTTGGTTTATTTCCCAGTAATAACTTCAATGAAGCAATTAAGAGCTGAGGTGGAGTGAAAAGCAGCACACATGCTCCCCAGGGCTTTTGAGGGCCAGGTTTGGGCACTTCTGCTATTAGATTATTTTATTTTTTATTTTTTTTTTGCAGGTTTTTTTTCCCTTGTTTTGGGATAGCTGGGAATGTGCTTCTTACATGGGAATCAGTGGTTGCCAGCCATTTTATGGGAAATTGAAAGTTGTGTCTTGCACTAAACGCATATCCCATGTGTAATGTTCCGAAAACATCAGTATTATCAAAGATCAGATTTTAAGTGTTAGGCAATGAACCTTTTTATGTAGATTTGGGGCCATCTAGTGGTCAGCAGATGCCACGCCGAGAAAGGTCCTGAAAATGTTCAAGTTTTATGATTATCATGTTGGTTAGTTTTTGTAGGGTTTTTAAATATACCCTTGATCTTATTACTCTTAAAGTTGAAGAACCTTAGTAAGAATCCTCCACTCAAGAATTCTGAGTGACCCAGCAGTCTGGTTTATGTAAACTATTAGTTTTTGTTTTACATGCATCCTAGATTTTTAATGTTACTTTGTAAATATTAATGCACCGTATTGTACTGGATTTTAACTCGAACATAAACTCCCTTCAGAGATCAGGGATCCACAAATCGATTTTTCTTTTGGCCATCCATTGAGGAAATATGGTGAAAAAAAGGACTACTTTTCGAGTTGTTTATTTCACATTCATAACTCAAACTGCCATCTTCAGGGTTCAGATGTACTCTTGCAGACCGGAACATGTGATAAGAAGGCTGAACGGGTGCCCTGAGGGTTGCTTAGGGTTTTGTTGAGGTCGTGTGTGCGCCTTCCCAGAATCCTTTAGTGCCACCCCGGACATTTGATCTTGTCTTTACTGTGGACTTAAAAAAGCACTTGTAGGGCAATGAGCGTGCAGCGCACAGGCCGAAAATGCCTCTGGTCTAAAGTAAGGCAGCATATATAGTCAGTATGTCATGTCTGTGAAGCCTGGCCTGCCGCCGTTTGTGTCATGGTTACAGATAGTCATTTGTGACCTACTGTAGTATTCCGTGCCAAGGTACGAGACGTGCAGCATTCACCACCTGGGAAGAAAGACCAAATGCTCTGGACACCTATAATTTGCTCCCTAGTATTATGGGAACATCAAATCCATATTGGTTAAACATTAAAAAAAAAAAACAGTAATGAAATGACAAGGGAGATTAACATTGTTGAAAGAGAACACTAAATCAGCCCAGCATTAGTTGGGAAGGTGAAGTTAATGTGTGCAGTTGGTTGTCATTCACAGTGAAAAGATTTATGTGCCTGAATTACTTCCAAATGTTTGCCACACCGAGTAAATGCTGTGCGGTTATTGCTGACGGACATAAAGTGGATTATTAGTTTTGTGGAAGTGACCTTCACCCGCTCTGTCAAGTGCGAGACTTTATTTTAGCAAACCGAAGCTTTTTGTGAGTATGGAGAATGATCCACATTGCCATAATGAATATGAATTTCTAAGGCATTGTCTAGTTTTGTCAAGGAAAGATGCGAAACCATTGAGTGATATTTGTCTTAAGAAAAAAATAACGGCTGGACTGATTTGTTTTATGCGCCGTTGGTTTCCTTTTTAAGTGCTTTTTATTTGAGTTGAACTAAAAGCTGTGGTTTATAATGTTTAACTGGGAATGGGGAAGAATTGATGGATTTGCTCTTTTACATATTACCAGTATGGATGGATTGGCAGGTTTGAAAACCCTGTGTAGGCTAATGAATGTATATCTTTGTATAAAACCATTTTAGTTTTGAGGACGTGGTAGTCATGATAGATATGTGCAAGACGAAAAAAAGTAAAATAACCTTTTATAAATCTTTTGTATTAGAACATTAACAACGGTAATTTTTGTATATATGAAGACTAGACTTTCTGAGTAGCAGAAAGGTAAAACATTCCTACATTTTTTTTAAATGTATGTCTGTCCAGAATAATTATGTAAACACATGCGCAATGTTTTATGTGCCTTTTATTTGGGTTGTCTGAATAAAAGAGAACTATAAAACATGATGGAGGGGGGGTTGTCTGTGATTTTTGGCTTCTGTTCCCCCCATGTTCACCATCTGCTTAGCAAACCATTCCGCTTATTTTCGTCGAGCATTTCACAGGTGTTCGCTGTTCTGTTGTGGATCGGGTCGTCTTAAGCGTTTCCCAGAGCTTCGGTAAGTACTGGTAATTTTTAAATGGTGCTTTAATTTGAATGTGGATGAACATGGCACGAGGGGGAGTCTGGATAGGGTGTAGAATTGGAAGTTGAGATATAAAACCGATTGGCGAGGATGATCAATGCGGGTACCAAAGGAGCACGGAAAAGCGCGTGTTGAGCGATTGGGAGCCGCTTGCCACCGCAGCTGTTCGGACTCACCAGGCAGACAGCCCTCGGTCTCTCTCGCTCAGGAATGCGGGGGGCTGCCAGCTGCTCTTCCCCGTGTCAGCCGCACCACAGCCGTGCAATGTGCCGTATAATGGTGCCATTCATCACGACCAGCAGCCGACCTACTCCCCCTGCACCAGGCACACATCGAGCTGAGTACAAGTTAGCAATCACAATTTGAGTTCTCAACGCAAATAAACATTCACATTCAAAATACTAATGCTCGTGTGTGTGATATGCAAGAACCAATCCTCTTCATACATATGTATTCATTCATAGACAATCTTCTGCCATTAACAGAATTACATGCTAAAGTTTAATCACATTTACGCAAGCTAAAAGGTCTAGGCTATTGATATTTTCATGTATGATGCAATTAGGTTCCTTTCAAAAAGCACATAACTAACATATGGATCTTTTAATGTTCAGGCCAAAAGTATACATTAAAAATCGAAGTTTACAACAGAAAATGCTCATTTATTATTTAGTATCTGTTGAAAACATTCATCCTATGCAATGAAAACAAGTTTTGCCTATTTAGCATGGCACGATAGTAGTTCTTTTAAATTAGTAGTAGTTCTCTTGAAGGAAAAAAAAGCCATGTTTTAGATCGTGGTGTGTGTTAAACTATTGCAATATACATTAATTACACGGAAAAAAGAATATGCTTGCTTACCAGTTTACGAAGACGGTATTCGTCTCGTGCATTACACAGCAATAGCCGCATTTAATAAAAACAGATTTTATGCATCATTAGATGTTAACTATGGGAGCTCGCCTTCAGTAAGGCGAAGTAGTAAGGGGGCCACAAAGGTTAATCTCACTTAAAATCGGACAAAAATACTATTACCATTAATAGTTTTCAGTCCATGGCCAGCTTCTTCGGTTGCTCCATCATGATTTAATTTATCTGATTCTGAGAAACAAAAATTTGGAAAAGCACAACAAATAAAGTCAACAGACAAATGACGGCACTTTTATTAGCCTACATAAAATAAGCCCATTTTATGTTAATTGCCATGATACCAATCGATGTACTTCTTGTCAAACGAAGTATCCTTTTACTATGATCATTACGTTAAGACTACTTACGTGAAGGCAAAGAGGTTACAAAATTCTGCCAGAAAGTGAAATAATGGGGAACTCGTTAAAGCGGCTTTCGGTGCCATTCATAGCGGGCGTCTTTGTGTGGGACGGCTTCATTCCCGTCTTTATCTGTAATCCCCCCCGCGCCCCCTCTGCATCACTTGCAGTTCCTCTCTTTCACCACTAGGATGCTGTCTGGTTCTTTTGTTTTTATTTTTTATATTTATTTCTTCGCAGCGGTAACAGAAAAAAAACAGACCAACACATTTTCCCCCCCTTTTTTGCCCCTTCCACCTCCATGGTGTTTTTTTTTTTTTTTTTGAACATTTTTAACTAGCCTGTCTAGCAAGAGCAGTAGAGGCGACCGGAGCCTCGTGGGGTCTGGGGGGGGGAAGAGGTTTAAAAAACCAGCCCGTACTCACTGCCGCTCGACCGAGAGAGAGACGCCGGAGACCACCGGCCAGCAACAGCCAGCAGCAGCCGCTCGTCGGTGCTAACCGCCTAATATAATGCTCTTCCAAACGGGGACGCCGTGCCTTTCCGGGAAGCTGCTCTTTTGATGTCCCCTCTGGTAAGTGGGCTTGTCGGTCTGCAGTCATTCGTTTAATTTTCCTGATTTTATTTCTTTTATTTTCGCTGCACTCGGGGATTTCGGGGGGTCGCGGGCTGCTCCGCTAACTAGCCGCACTTCTCCCGGTGGTTACCGGTTATCTCGGCGGCTTGCTGCCTGCGCCGCGAATCGGGCGCCCAGTAAGTTAAACGGGTCCGGCCACTTTCGACTGGAGGCGACTCCCTCGGAAGCGTCTGCTTGGTTAGCGTAGCCCAGTAAAAAAAATAATAATAATTAATAAGCAAACGAGGCCGGGCCGTGTATCTATGTGTGTTTACCTGCAAAGTACCGAGTATTAGGCGAACAAAAAAAAAGGCCTCGGTGTTCATCTCCCGACCCAGCGGCGTGTCCTGTGAGAGTACAGCCCTGACCAGCGCTCCCAGTCCGGCCGCGGGCTTTAGGCTGTCCCGTTTTTAATTTTTCTTCTTCCCTACGGCCTTAAACATGTTCATCGCGACTCGGTCTAATTGTCCCCGTTAACTTGCAGCGCTGTCGGGCGACATCTTCCCATAGCGGTGTGCCAGCTTAAGCGACCTGCTAGCCTTTAATATTAAATTGTCGTGCTTTTGCTGGTTTTGTGTACGTAAGCCTATTGGGCATTAATTAGGTTTGCGTGTCGTATATGGACAGTTTCGTTTTAGGTCACGATTCACTTATTCTCAGTTTTTTAATTAAAGAAATACGGATTTGTTAACGTCTTATTGTAAAGCTGCATATTTTTATTATTTTATTATTATTATTATTATTATTATTATTATTATTTTTTTTTTAAATGGACAGTAGGGCTGTAGCGGGGACTGGGGTTGCATTCATGGACGAATGTGATGCTACTGCTATCGGAATGATAGTTTCACAGAGCAGTATTTATGTACATCTACAAAAGGATATGGTGTGGGGGCGGAGGAGGGGAAATAACCAGCACCCTTTCCTCAAATACCCCGCTTAGGAGATACTTTATCATAAATCATGGCTGTATAACCAAGAGAATAGCCAACGTGGCTATTTGTGGCCGCAAAGACTTTTCCTGTCAAAGTTTCGTTGACTCTGCAGGGTTTATGGAAGAAGTCCAACTTGCTGTATTATCTTTATAATATTACTAAAAGAATTGGTTCAGGTGTAGTCCTAAGGGATGATGGTGTTAAAGATGAATCTGGATTTCTCAAATGCATAATAAATTAATTTCTGTTTTCATTCCTCTTCAGATAATAGAACACTTCTGTTGATTCTGCTGCAGTTCATATTTTCTTTAAGCATCTGTGGCATCTCCTTTGACAACTGCCATCTTTAAGTTCTCCCTGTTTCCGTTGTTACTGGTGTGGTGAGAAACTTTGCAGATGTTTGGCTTGGCTGCATTTCCGGGGCAACAGGAGTCGTACCTGTAGGAGCAGATAGTGATGCATCGGTCTCTGTGCCGTTTACCCTGTCAGCAGTTTCTTAATGCAGACACTCTGTTTTCCACGTTTAGCCTCTGCTCTGATGCGTTAAAGGCATTGCTGTAAAACACTCTTTAACTGCTTTTTTTCTGGAAGATGCTCTGCAGTATTTAGCCTGAGGAGTATTTGGCCTATAGCATAACCCAAAGCTGAGTAGACACACCTATAAAATGAGTTTTTTTTTTTTTTTTTTTTTTTTTTTAAATTTAGGGTTAACCTGAGGAATAGACGCACTGGTGATTTCTTTCTCTTCACTTTCCTTTTTTCATACAAAGTGATGTTTCTCAGGCAAGTCCTAGGAAGAACGTTTGTGTGGCCATGATATCATGAGTGGGCTTCAGTAATGAGGGTATTCTGTGAATTTAAAAATCATTTGTTGGTCTGATGTTTTTGTACCTCAAGCAATAGAAAACCTATTACTTAATTATGAGAAAATCTGTTACTTGGTATTTAAAGGGGAGTGAACTATCGAGCTGCACCATTTTAATTACGTTAATGGATCTTTTTAAGGTTTATTGAAAGAAAGATGTCAAGAAAAATTACGGACTGAGTTTAATCATAAGAAATCAGACCCAGTTAATTAAATAGTTCGGCTGGGACAGAAACAAGTAAACACAAGGAGCCCTCCCGGGACTGAGCGTGAGAACCAACTCTATTTAGCTGGTTATGTTGTCACCGAAGGGGGGGGGGGGGGGTGCTATTTTGCATGGGTCCACAGGTGGAGACTTGGTGACTGAATTTGACTGTCAGTTCGCCAACCTACCTGCCAGAACATATGAAATGCGTTTTGGTCAGTATTCCTTGAGGTCTGTGCTTGGTGCCTGCTTAGGCTAGTTGTGTTATGGGTGTCCTTCGTACTGTCTGATCAGCAGAGGCTGCGTGCCCCAGGTTATCCCTGTCCTCACTGTTAGTTTGGCAGTGAGGGAACAGGTAGGACATGCTAGGTTAGCCAACCCCTGCCCCTCTGCCACAGGCTGCCTTGTTCGTGTCGACTATTAATAAACCTACGTCTGTCAGGGTTCACCGGCGTCACCTGCTGCTATTTGGGCGACGTGCCGTCGTCTCCCCCGCAGGACAGATGCCACTACCCCGAACTGGAACATGTGACTCCTTTAGATAAAGATAGGTACTTTATTTATCTTGAAGGAAACTACAGTACACAATACACACATTTAGACAATAAAAAGACAGACAATGTACAGTAACAGTAAATAACAGATGACAATAAATGGTAACAGTGCAAAGAATGCCAGGGAAAGTATTGCATGGAATTCTTAAGTAATGGCTCAAAAATAAGTAGTATTGCACAAGTGGGTTGTATAGGGAACAGATAAATGTTTTGTGAATGTCCCTAAGCGGATGTGGTCATTCAAACATTTGGTCGTCCCTCCCCTTGAAGAGCTCTGTCATTTGTAGTTATATTTCAGTGCTGGCTTGCGTGATAGAGGAATCACGGTGTTTGACGAACATTTAACGAGGTATGAATAACGGCTATAATCATGAATATGACGGTAACAGTTAATAGTGGAGATTAATGTTATACATTTACTAAGTGTTTTGGACAGATGTCAGAAAAGGAAACCAAAGCAAGGGAAAGAAATAAAACTTTTCGTGTCCAGGGCCTATCCTGCAGACGCCGTTGGCCAGTGTTGGCTATATGTTGGGTTTGGTGTTTCTTCAGGAAAAGATAGTGAGGTCCAAGTATTTGTGTAAATGCTGTACCTGAGAAGAGTCTGGTCCCTTTAAACTAATTCACTGTTCAGTATCTTATTCTTAAGGGGAGGGGGGGAATTTCCATGTCTGTGGAGATGCTGCCATTTTCCGAAAGAGCGCAGAGGCAGAAAGGCCCCTGAGAAATGCAGAGCATGCGGCAGAAGGTCTGGGAGGCCAGCGGGTGCCAAGACTCAGTGAACGGGGGCCGGGATGGGGGTGGGGACTGCCTTTCTGTGGGAGGCGGCCGACCGCTTCACGCCTGCCCACACAGCCGTCATGAGAGGCCACTATACCTGTGGAGATGCCACTTTGAGATCAAGGCCCGTAATTCGTCCTCCCACGCTGTCGGTTTCTCAACTGAGATGAGCCTCGGTTTTTTTTTTTTTTCTTTCCCCCATGCCACACAAGACTGGATTAAGAACAGAAACCCGCTGCCAATTGCGGGCTTGTTTTTCCTGGAGTCCCAGGCTCGGTCTGTCTGGCAGTGTTGGCGCGGAGAGAGCTGTCCTTCCACCCTCTGCCCTACGTGAGCAGCCAGTGTGAATGCTAATGCTATCGGATGAATAGAAATCGGCCTTTTCAGCCGCCGGTTCAGAGCTCCATCCACTTTACCTGCCAGGCGCTTTTTCTCCAGAGCAGCTTGGCGCATTCGCCCTTCCGTAAGGCACTGCTAAAGAGCCTCTCTGTGATTGGCAAGTTTGGGTGCAGAGCTGCAATGCATGTTTGGTAAGGAGAGCAGGGCTGAACGATTTGGAAAAATGTATAATAGTGATTTTTTTCTGACAGATTACGATTTGATTCGCGCTATCATTTTTTTAAAAGAGTCCAGCTTCAGTTCAATATTCAGAGTTTAGCAGATTTAAAACGTGATGCAGGATTACCACAAAAGATAGCATCAAAATATTAACTGGTCTATGTTCTAAAGCAAGGAGGAGAAGATATGAATTGTTTCCAACCAGTGTTTATTACTTTTTTAACCCATGTGTACATACCTGGAGTCTTTAGTGACCCAGCATATACATATTTAAACCCTGGGTCAGACGTGCTGTATAATGCATATCCTAAATCACATAGTTTTCAAATCGCAATTTCGATTTTAAATCGATAGATCATTCAGCCCCATAGCAAAGTATTACTCTGTAAGCTATATACAATAGCAGAGACGTGGTCGTTTGCGTTGACTACTGATAAGACGGCGTGACGATTGATTCTCCACCGCTGCTTGCCTTGGACAGCTGATACCCTGCCTTGTTTGCTCAGTGATCTGCTGCGTTTGCGCTCCCACAGGATGATTGGAAGGTAAAAAGTCCAACGTGCCCCATCTGGTTGGAGCCCCTCCCACTGACAATTGACAGTCATGTGACACCTCTAGGGAATTTCCTCTTATTGTGAAGGGCTGAAGTAAGAGGAAGGCTAGAAGGGGGGACTTTTTCCTTGCTGACTTCCCCGGTCCTGATAGCGGAGATCCCCTTCCTGTCCCCATAGGTGTCCTGTGTAAATGCTTGATTTGACCCTGCTTTTTTTCATGCTTTTTTCCTTGCCCTCCCCCCACCCAATTGGCAGTAGTTTGTTAGCGAGGATTGAGCAGTTGCCAGTGCTGCCTCATCGGTGGCTGCTCTTCAGTGAAATTCCGCTGATTTGTCTTCTTGCTAACGATTGCTTTTTATTTTCTTATTTTCCTTATTTATTTTCCACACTGGCAGTGAAAATGAGGTCGCTGTCAGGGGTATCCACATCTGAAGGTCACGCTACAGAGAAGCTCTCTTTCTCCGACCATAAGCGAGACCTGGTGTCCGATGTATGTTCCATGACTTTTTGTTTTTCCCCTGCTGTTAACACGTCGTTCGGCTGGTAGCACTGTGCCTTCGAAGGTTGGCATTCCAAATCCCTCGCTTGCTTTGTGGCTTCTCCTTAGTGCAGGTTTTTGCCCCTGGCAGCCAAAAGACAAAGTAGAAGTTGCCCATTGTGCATGTGTGTCTACCCTTGAGTAGACTAGCGTCCCATCTGGGGCATCCATCTGCCATGTCCTCAGCTTCCTAGTATAGGTGCTTGGCTCTCTTGATTGATAACTCATTCATGTTTGTGGAAGCCACAAATTCATTGTCCATCCAAATCTTCCTCAGTCATGAGACACTGGAATGGGTGTAAGTCATCTTGGGTGATGTTCTGCCTCTGTATGTCCTACATTGTTGCCCTCGTCCTGCCCTGTTTTTGTAGCGTACTACGGCTTATTACTGTTGGCAAAGGCTGCTGTTGTTTTTATAAACGCCAGTTGCTGTATTTGGAGCACGATTATCCCTTTTTGGGCCCAAATTTGGGAGTGCTGAGTGGTTTGGAAGCAGCCCCCCTCGGGGAGGGGGGGGGGCACATGACCACGGGATGGTGAGGGGTCCGCTCTCACTGTCTTAGGAGTAGGGTGTGTTTGTCATTTTGTTTGGCATAGACCTAAGGAATCTCTTTAGTCTCGCCCGCCCCCCACCTTTCTTGGGATTTGGGAGTTCTTGGGGTGAAGGATGACAGATGGCCCACACTGACTATTAAAATCATTATTGTCATCATTAGTTTTTACAGAATGTGTAACAGACAAAAGCGGGCCACAGGATAGGAGAAGGCATATGCGGGGGGGGGGGGGGGGTCTTGATTTTTCTCTTATGATTTGCTGCCCATTGCGCCTCTTTCTGGCTGCTGAGAGCAGCTGCCGAACAGGGGGATTGTGGGATGTCAGGATTGTGCCCTGTTTTGATTTGGAGTGTGCTTGACTGCCCGCTTTGTCTCTCCTCTCACCGTGGGCCACAAAAGATCGCTGTGTTTGTGCAACGGGGGCAGATTTTAATTTATTTATTTGTCTTTGCGTTTTTAGCCCTGGCATTTCTGCACAGTTCAATGCATTTCGGCAAACAGGCTCCCCTGTAAATGCCCTCCCACGGGGTCCTGGGTGGGACCAAGGTTCTGTTGTCTCATTGTAGATCTTATGTGGCTCAGCGGGGGGGGGGGGCAACTTTTTCGGTCGCTTAATGAGTTTATGCGATGTATGACCCCCCCCTATCGGTGTACCGAAGTCGTGCCACGTTCAACCCCCGATTCCCCCTGGGGGTAGGTCTATCACATGGGCCCCAGCATGTGCCCCTCAAACAGACCATCTCGGCCGTCACCCCCCCTATGCCGACATGGGGGTGGTGGCTTGATGCGGCAGAAGCGTCGACGCGATGGAATGGATTACACTCTCCTGGCTCCGTTGCCAAGGCAGCTTGGTTGGCCAGGCCACCTAGGATGTCTGGCAGCGAGAGTCTTGCAGGAGCCACCCTCCCCCTCCGATTTCACCCAAATATGCTTGTTTACGGCTGTTTGTCAACAATCCCTCCACTGTTGACAAAACACCAACCGCATGCTCCAGATCACCGGTAAACGACATCCTCTCTTGCTGTTTTTTTTTTTTTTCTTTTCTTCTTTTGCCGTTTGTTTGAAATTTAGTGGAAAGGCACAAAGCTTGTACAATCATTAGCAAGGCAGAAAATAAATGGGTCTATTTCAATCCTTAGTAAATATTGCTTGAGAGTGCAGTGTTTATTTTCAAACCAAACATTGGCAAACCCTTTTGTCTTTCTGGTTGTTTATTTGCTTCTTATCATTGACTGACTGTTAAGGTTTTCTTTCCCCTGCTCTCTCTTTTATTGGGGTTAAGTGTGTTAAAGCTGTAGTGCTTGTGAATCTCCCTAAATAGGACTTTATTCCTTCCTTTTGCTCTCTCATCTCTTTGATGTTTGTGCCTCTCCTCACCGGGAGCTGTTACCTAATGCCCGTTCTTGTTTATCTTGTGTTATAAACCCGGATAATTAAACCCTCCAGTAATCTGTCGTCATCTGGTTGTGCGTTAAGGCAAGTGTCGAACAGACGTTCGAAAGATCTGCTGCTTTTATAGCCGGACGAGGAGTTGCCAGCACCTGTGTTGTGATAATGCACTGGGTAAAAAAAAAAACTTTTTGCCTTAATTTTGTAAGAATTTGATTTCTTTTTTTCCCTGGGAGAAGCATAAGTACTGTGGACAGCATGGCTGTCTTACCACAATATTTTTTAACTCCAGCTCGTACCAAATTATTGCAAAATCATGGACACGCTGACTTATTTTAAAAGGCATTTTAAGACATTTCTGTTCTAATTGCACATAATTTATTTGAACAGAATTTTTTCTTATTTAAATATTTGGCTAGTATCACAGTATTCTGTTTATCAGGGTATTTGTATTTTTTTTTTTTTTTTTTTATTTGTTTGCAACATATTTATTTGTTTGCATTATGTATATGTCTTTATTCCATGTCTGTTTGGCACTACATGTATGTTCCTCTGTGTGCTATGCTTGCTGCTGTATGCACCAGGATTTCCCCCGTGATCAATAAAGTCTGTCTTAATCTAAATGTAGTAACACAGAGTGCTGTATGTTATAGGACCTGCAAAGTTGACGCCCTCGGCAGAAACGGAACTGCGAAATTTCCCCCGACCATATTCCAACCTGTACAGAAAGCAGCGGCCAAAGCCCCCCACCCCCACCCCCCTCGCTTGATTTTCTCTGTTGACCCGGAAGCCCTCTGGCTGCCAAGGTGACCCATGAATAAGAGCAGTTATGGTTGACAGTATTCCTTGTTTGCTGAACAATCTGTATACTCTATTTTTCACATTCAGTCCTTCCCCTGCATCCCTTCTGTGAGCCTTTACTTAAAAAGTAGCTTGATGAGAGAGAGGTTTGGTGGTTCATAAGGGGATTCCATTAATATTTCTGAGAGTAGCTTTAATTGGTGATCACTCACTTGAATGCTACCACCCTCGAAATTCCTTTTTTGAAACTGTCGACTGGATTAGGATGATGAACTCCCATGTAATGTCTCTAATCAGAATATTTGCAATATGCAGTATAAGGTTATTCCACATATCCTGCTTAATGTAGCATAGCGTGCATGAATGATCTATAAATGTATCTTATATTGCTGACCGTTGACACTGCCTTTAAGTTTTGCCTAATAATGGGTTACATTTACAATGTAAAAGTAGTTATCGATACATAGTTGAAAGTAACATTTTTGTGGTACAGCAAATTGCAACTCTGTATAGAGTTTGTGTTTTTTTTTTTTTTTTTGTTTGTTTTGGCAGATGACATTTCTAGTTATCTACTGCTGTTCTTCCCTGAGCGCCTGTTTCCCGGAACAATAAAGGCCATACTGTCCTTCGTTACCATCATAGTCTCTTTTTCCCGCGCATCTGAGAAATCGCAGCAGCCTTGGTGAGATATTATTGGGAACCTGACCCACAGAATCACTTGTGTTACCCTGGCACCAGGACCCTTCCCCTAGATCATTCGTCTGTATCATGTTTTTGCACTATATGCTGATTATGTTGTGGGGGGGGGGACACCTGTGTCATCTGAGTGCCCCATGTCATTTTGAGTGGGTTTTGGGATGTCTGTGCCGTCTCATGGTTGATTTCTAAGAAATCTACAGGTGTCTACAGGATCAGTTTTGTGGTCCCCCCTAAGACCGAGGTGCCAGTTTGTGTCGTTCTTACACTTTCATAAGAAGTGTCCCTTTGCTGTTGCCTAGGTGACCAGCTCGTGTTTTGCTGCACACGTCCATGTGGGCAATATTACACTAATGGTGACCAGCAGTCTAGCAGAAATGTAGTGACCTGTGGAGAGCTTGCAGGTGCTGATGCGATCGCTTGTTCCGGGAAAAAAAACTTCTTTAGCGCAGAAAGGCCTAGTGTGACCCGTATAAAAATGTGATTGATTGGCACTGCCTCCTTTTTTTGCCTTCGATACGCAAGGTTGTGCTCATAGTCCAATCCAAGCTCTTCCATTTTCAATAACTGTGACCATCCCAGTGTGTCAGCGAAACGTTAATTTGGGATGATGTCAGCCTTCATTCAAGCATGCATCTCTCTGTCTGAAAATCATGATCTAAATGACTGACGTTCCCCCCCCGACTCCCCCATTCTGATGAGTCAGGTGCCGGCTTTGTGTTCAGTCATCTTTTGCGGGTGGCTGTCTTATGACAGCTGGCTGCCTCTTGGCTCTCTGCCACATTGCAGGCAGGATGTTAGTTTTAATTAACTCGTTAATTTTTTATGATATGTATCGTGATGAAGCTCGGCGCTCTGTGTGTGGCAGAGGTTTTGGGGGGGGGTTGTTGGTATTGTGGGTGGGGACCATGGTGTTATGGGTGCTAGGTATATTCCCCAACACCTCATTAAAAGCTCTTTAAAAATAGTGCTGAGAATTTTTTTGAGGCAAACTGTTGCCTTTTTTTTTACCATTGGATGTGATATTGGTGATTTATTTGGCGGGTCAAGCTTGACCCCTCCTCCTCTGTGTTGATAGGAGATCATGGACCCATTGAGGTTCTGCAGGGGGTAAGTGGAGTGTTAACTCTGCCTTCACGGTCACCCCATCTGAAAAGATCTCCTGCCGGTTGCTTTCGTCTGGTTTCTGTTTGGCAATGTTAGCATCTCCCCGATCCTGATCTTCGGCATTTGCGAATAATTATTTCATCAACGTGACCTTTCGCTAACTGTGCACAAAACTGTAAACCCCAGGAGTGATTGTTTGCCTTCGTTTGAACTTCAAAGCAGTGAGTCAAAAACCACAGAACCAGATTCCTGATGCTGAAAATTTGTACGTTGGAGGAATCAGGGCGACTACATTCATGTCTGAAGCGGTGCTCAGCTTAAGGGTGATGTCATTAAAAAATAAATGACACAAGCACAAGAGAGAAGATATCATCAGCTGTCTGAGTGGAGTCTTAGTGTAGTATGTCTGACAGTAGTTATCCATTATTTTAACCATCTACTAAAAAAACCTATACTCGGGAGATGAGGTGGCGCTAGTGTGTCTCGATGGGTTTGGATGCTGCACCTGTGATGAAAAGGTCAAGAAGTGCTGTCACTGTTGGGCTCCTGAGCAAGGCCCTTAATCCCAGTTGCTTCAGGCACCATCTGACTCTGAAGATGTGTGACACTTTGGGTAAAGAAACTTCTGGAGGAGGAAATGGCATCTCTGAGGTATGGAATCAGTAGGGGATGCAACAGTCCTGCGGAGAGTGATTCTTTGTGTAGGATAGACATCAACCCGTCCGTGAGGTCAGTGAAATCCTGATTTGAGACAGGTGACATGTCTTTGCCGTGATATCGGCCCTGCTAGGTGTGAGCTGATGGATGCTTGCCTAAAAATATCAAGCCGGGCATGAAAAGCACATCGTTTTTATAAGCTGTTAGTGGGCCGCTAATGCTGGGACAGCCACAAGTTCAGCAAGGCATCAATCCTCCAGGCGTAGATCGCTTTCAATCCCCCCCCAGGATCGCTGTATGCATTTAGGTCAGAGTGGTTTAAGCAGGAAGCTTACCGGATGCTCTGAGTTTTGGGGGATCGTTACAATGTTCCGGAAAATGCATGATGTCGTTTCGGTGAACGAGCGGGGGATGATAAATGTGCCCATTGCAGGAGGTGGGGGTCAACAGGAAGCCTGAGACCAGGGCTGTCTGTGTTGACGTTGGCACTGTGGTCCACTACCTGTCAATCCATGTTTCGCTCGCGGTAGTTGCATGTGTTTTGCTTGCCTGGCATTTCCACTCGAGAGCGAAGAAGCTGAGCTTGACAGAGCCAGGATCTGCAGATCTGGAATTTTTATCCATGTCAGTGAACTCACCCACTCATAAGTAGCCATCCAGGGTCAATGACAGCCATGTTGGCGCTAGACAGCCAGCTGGGCCCCGTAACCATAGGGATGGAGTGTTCACGAATTAGCTGCTCTGGGAGCAACGCATGCGGCAGGCGGGCTCTGTAATAATATGGTAACGAGCGTCTGGCTTACCGGGGCGCGAGCCGCAAGCCGTGAAACATTATTACTTTTTTGCTTTTCCTGCAGTCGTGGCATTTATGTGTCTGTTCATTTAGCTTCTTGACAAAATGATTCAAAGCCGATCCGTAAAGTTTTAATGGGTGATGTGTGTGTGGGGATTTCCGGTGTGCACAACGGCTAGGGCTCCATTCTAAAGAGGGGCAAAAATAAGGCATATTGGTCATTGTTCCTGTGTGTGGAGCCCTAAATAAGACCTCTGCTTCTTTTAACCATTCTCTGTGGTCCCATCAAGGCTGGATAGTACATTTGAATTTAATTTGCGTTTCCTCCTCCTGTTAGCCTCAGTGTTACAAAAATCGCTCGCCAGGGCAGCCTCTGTGCCGGGGGAAGGGGACAAAGAGCCACTGATCTACAGGCTAAATTTAGCTGGGTCTTAGGTGCAGATTAGTACAGCTCTGTGCGAATGAAGGAGTACTCGTTAGGAGTGGGGGAGGGGAACAGTACCCCACCAGCTCAGCGTGCGATGGATTTGAGAACAGGAAGTGATGTTTTCAGACAGGGAAGCACTTGTGTGTAGGAGGAGACTCGGGAATGGAGTACACCCCCCACCCCTACCCCCGGCACGTTGACTCTCGCGTAGCACGGCGTAATTGATGGGGGGGCAGCCCGTCTTAAATCTGCTATCTCTTCCGCCCCCACAGCGGTTTGACACAGCGGTCCATCATCGTTTCGATTTGACCGGGAGGCTGTAGGCGAACAGCGTGTGGCGTCTCCTTA
>JAODLC010000106.1:1463883-1483523 GCA_026781145.1 Hippopotamyrus pictus
GGATAGACGACTCTAAGTTTGAGGTGTTCGGATCCTAAGAAGAACATCTGTGAGACGCAGGTTAAATGAAAAGACGCTGGAGGAGAGCTTGATGATATCTGTCGAGCATGGTGGAGGCAATGTGATGGTCTGGGGCTGCTTTGGTAATGCTGATGGTAAAGTGGGAGATTTGTACAAGGGATTTTGAAGGAGGAAGGATGTCACCCCATTCTGCAACGCCATCCCATACCCTGTGGACGGCACTTAATTGGAGCCAATTTCATCCTAGAACAAGACAGTGACTGAAACACAGCTCCAAACTATGCAGGAACTATTTATGGAAGAAGCAGTCAGCTGGTGTTCTGTGTATAATGGAGCAGCCAACACAGTCACCTACTGAGCTGTTATGGGAGCAGCTTGACTGAATGATACGTAAGAAGTGTCCATCAAGCCAGTCCAACCTGTGGGAGATGCTTCAGGAAGCACTGGGTGAAATCTTGTCAGATTACCTAAAAATGACGTCTAGAATGCCCAAGGTTTACCCGGCTGTAATTGTTGCAAATGGAGGACTCTTTGGTAGTGTGCAGATGGTAGTGTGTGTGTGTGGGTCTATTTTTCTCAAAGGAGACCAAGGTGGGAGTACGTGAAATGAAGCAGTCCAACGTACCTGTAGTTGTACACGTCCAAATGTCACATAACGTTTCATTTCTGTTCCCTGACACGAAAAGGGCTAGACTGCACCTCCTATGACAACTCCGAAATAAGAGGAAGGTGACACCCCAGGGATTTTAGTGACCATCCCTTGGGTTTCTCCATGGTTAGTACAAGGCTGCCCTTGGGAGGGAGGTACAGCAGAAATCTGCATGCCCACGCACACAGGAAGCGGCATTCATCACACACCCTGCGGTACTGATAAAGCATGTCAAAAAATGCGACGAGCGGGCCCAAGTTTATGACACCGGCACGTCATAAAAAGGGTGTGAGGCGGAGGAAAAGGTGGTGGTGTAGGAGAATCAGCCTCGAACCCAGCACCGCGGAAGCAGGCGGTGCGCTGGCGCCCTCATCGGAAGGGACGACTCCCACTGCCTCCACCTGCTCGCGATCCAGATGCAGGACTGATGACATCATGGGGAAAAAGCCACACGGCAGTAAACAAAAGCGGCAAGTGGCGCGTGGCTCATGCACAAGGTGCTAGAAAAACGATCTGCGCAGGGAGGGAGGAAAGGAGGGAGGGAGAAAGAAAGAGAGCGAGTAAGTCCCACGCTAAAACAGATACATGCTTACATGCGTAATGTTTCACTAATAATGCAGCTAAGTCACAGCAAATGTCATCATAATCCTAATCACCTCATATAATTATTATTTTAATGCCAAAAAAATGCTGTCATTTCACCTACAATGTAATGGACACACCTGAATTATTTTAACCGACGTTAATGTGATTGTCTGAGTCATGTTAATCTCTGAAGGATGACAGAATGATTTTTTTAAAGCTTTTTTAAGCCTATTTTATCACGATGATTTGACATCATCTATGGCGACGGTTCTGATGAGTTTCGATGTTTGCATGTTTATTGTATGTGCACATTTGCACACGGCACAATATATAAATCTACGTTTGTTAAATGATCTGCCCTGAACAATAATATAAACTATAAACTCCTTTATTGCTTTATTGCACATTAAAACGATCTTCACAGTGGCGTCTTCCGAAACCAAGAAACCACAAGCTGGAGCCCAAGCAATTTGGAGTCTCATTTTCCACTGACACCTCTGTCGGTCGACAGGTCACATGACAAGACACCCAGGTTGAGTTTGAGTAATCTTCCATAGCAACATTTTCTGAAGTCATCTCCTCGGTAGACATGATACTTGGGGTGCTGTGAGCAGGCCATGGACTGCCCTTACAGACTCACTCATCCATCATTGCCCGTCCTGGTCACGGGTCACTTGGGGTACAAAGACTGGGGTGTACTCCTCTACCAACCTAATGCCTCTTTACATTCCTTGAAGGTTTTTGTGCTGCACTTCTGGTCCTTGAATAGTCCTATTAGGTCCTTGCTTTGTTAGACGTTGTTGTGTAGCTCCTGCTGCAATACTGATTACTCTCATATCTGGGCATTCAATGGAAGCTCAGTCTGTACTTTGGCTAGTCGACTCCTTGACAGAATGTATGTTTGTGCCAAAGGAAGAAGTGTGACCAAACAGAAACAGGGACGGGCGTATGGCTCAGGAGACGAAGCCTCTGTGCCAATGGGACCTGTCATCACAAGGTCACCTGTTCAAGCCTTGGTCTCAACAGAATAGCCACATCTCTGCTGAGCCCCTGACCAAACCCCCCCCCCAAATGCCCCAGGGGCCCACAGATCCCAAGCCTCATTCTCAGCTGTGTGTGTGTGTACGCCTCAAAGGAGAGTAAGGTGGGATATCTGACAATAAGCATTCCAGTGTACTGCAGTGCAAATAAAGGATCAACACCATTTAAAGAACCCCCATAATGTGTGGCTACAAAAGAACCACAAATTTAAAAATTAGAGCCAGTTTATAAACTACTATTAATAGTAAGTGCATATAATATTAAATTATAACCTAAACTAAACATACCCTATTGATTATAAAGAATAAATGGGTGTAAAATGCTACATGTTCAATCAAAATGTCCAGACTAGTTACAACTGAAATGAAATTGGAATAAAAAGCTGAAATTAAGTATGAAATATAAGCTGAATCAAATATCTGAAAAGTAAAGTGACTTAAATGCTATGCAGAAGCTGGGTAACCAAGCAGAGGAGGGAACCACACTGGTTGTACAACAAAAACCTTTCATCACAAGCACAGGGGATGAACCACGGCACACAAGCTTCCTCATAAACACTTACCGCACAGAGAGGAAAAGAAAATCAGCTTTTATATTATCTGCACAAAGGAACACTTAACACCTGCTGACACACGCAGCCTCTTAATGTGCGACAATAACAGTGTCATTTTCACTGTAACTCTATTCGGGGCGATCTAGAAGGAGATATTCTGCTGAACAGAGGTGGAAAATTCAGCTTTAGAAAAATGCAAATCCAGACCAACATTTTGTTTCAGCCAACCAGTTGAGTACTCTGTGACTGTGACTGTTTATACCAGGGCTACTGCAAATCGCGGTCCATAGGATACAAGTCCTGCTGATTCTCCAGGCTTCGTCCACCTGTGAGCCGGGTGTGGAGCCTCCAGCCAATCAGAATCAGTAATTATTAAACTAACTACCTGGGAGAACTGAAAACAAGGCCTGGATTTGTAATTGAGGGCCAGATTTGAAGAGCCCTGATTTATACTCAACTGGTTGGTTGGAACAATCTTGGCCTGGATTTGCACTTTCTGAACCTGAACTTTCCACCTCTGGTGCTGAATATACAGACTCAGCACAGGTTTTACACTGGTGAGGATTTTAAATATCATTTACCAAAGGGCATCACCAGGAAGACCACAGACTGCCTCTCCATCCATCCACTAAGCACTCATCCAAGCCACAGTTTCTGCTCCTAGAGCATGATGGAGATTTCCTCAAATGCAGAGGCTGAGCCCACTAGGCCATTTCCAAAGCACACATGTTGACTGTACAGTGTGTAGGATACAGCAACGTTACAGGAGTTGAGCCACTGGTGCCTTTGAGTGTGAGATACTGGAGATACTGGATACTGATCTCTGGAGTGGGGCTGGGATGAGGGCTGCCCCCCCCCCACAGCAGTATCCCCTCCATGTTTCCTGAGCTCCTGTTTTTCCTGCCTCAGCACTTCCTGCAGTGCGCGAGCCACTCGGCCTGGTGCAAGCAGGAAACCAGGAGCGACGAGGCTATCAAAACAGGCAAGGCTCAGGGGGGTGGGAGAGGAGCACTCTTCAGTGCCCCCCCCCCCCCCCCCCCCAAGATGACATCTATCTTTGCATTGACTCTCGCTGCCCACATACTGTGCCTTAATGGGACACTAGAAAGAACAAAATACCAAAAAAACACATTCTGTACTGCAGATTCTTCTCTGACCCAAAGCAACATACAATTTCACGCCTTCATACATTTCAACGCAGGGGAGGGGGGGGATACAATAGCCGCACCTCTTCAGGGTGTTGAGCCCACAAGTTTCAGGTGAAAAGTCTGTGTCTGTAATCGGTGTGTTAGCTGCTGCCTATGTGTCTGCTTTCTAATCATTGCGTCTTCCTTCTATGAGTAGAACAGAGTGATCAGTATGCTGACCCCTCATTGGTTGAGCAAACTGCTTGTCTCCACCCACAAAGGCACAGTCACCAATCAAAATTATACTTTACCAGCCAAGTATTATTTTCTTACCCAATTTAATATATTTTATAGGATGTGAAACTGTTAACGGATGTACTTTAAAGATTAATCTGTGCCCAAAAAACTACTACTGTACAGCCTATTTAACAAAAATTGATATTTAAAAGATAGCTTGCTGACTATTCAAGTTTATGTTTTTTAAAAACACATTCTAAGCAAATTTCAGGTACACTTAATGACAGCACTCCTACTTTTCGAGAGGTAGGACCTCATACAGGGTTGGGGGGGGGCTTAGGGTAGATTTTGCATGATATTCGGTCATCAGACAGGGACACTTTCAACTGTTAGAGCAAAAGAGTGTTCCGGCACCCCCCCAGCCCCACCTCCCACCATTCCCTGCAGCATACTACTATGTCTATGAATAGTAACGTATAATTACAGGTAGGTTGCATCGTCAGTCAGGAAATAGCACTGTGAGCTCAAGGGTTCAAAACCTGAAGTCTGGCCCCAGATCTGGCTATATGGATATTGCACGTGTTCCTTTCTGTGGGTTCCCTGCCACTGTCTGTGGATATGCAGGTAGGCTGGTGTCCCACCCAGTAACAGCACGTGCTGGTGTGTGTGTGTGTGAGAGAGAGAGATCCGTTTTATGGACTGGTGTATATATAGAAAGCACATGTAAGACAGGTGAAAAATATGTAAAACATGGAGTGAGTGAAAAAACAAGCATAAAAGACGACAGCAATCATTTGAGAATGAAAGGAAGGGCTTTGTTATTTGAAGAATTTATTTTCAGACAACAGGATTTTCCTGCCACTCCAATATAGTGCTTGCATAGGTCTCCTTCTCAGAGGCATTTCAAAGGACCCAGATCCTGCGATGCTGGGAGTGCAGTCTGATTGTGTTTTCTGTACTACTGTGAAATAATAAAGTAATTTACTGTCTTCTTTACCTGACTCTATAGTTTGGAAATATTGTGCATGACTGGTGGACACTTGGTGGTAATAGGCCTATGAGCAATTTCTTCCTGTGACTCAAGCACACACAAGCAGTGGATCGCATTGTTCGTCATTCTATAATTTGATAAATTAATCCCTAGCACGCAAACAGGGACGTAACATAATTGTCATTGAAACCTCAAATAAACAACATACATGGTAAGGAAAAAGACAGTCCTGCAACAAATCAGAATCCGAACATGAAGTAATTCAAATGCAATACGGTAGGGGCAAGATTTAAGGTGCTTTCCAGTATTCCGCAAGTGATGAGTCACTTTACTAACAAAACATTTACGCTGAGGCTTTCATGTGACCTCTGCCAAGCGTTATTATGTTTTGGCTCACTCACCGTCATATAAAAATTGTAAAGTAAATTCTGTCTGGCGGATGATGAGCGGAATATTACCTGTTGGACTCTGCCTACGCTAACGAGGATCCACGCGAACTACATTTCCCATGATGCACTTCGCATGATGTTCCCAACAGCTGACAGACGGTAAAAGCCGATGTGAAATCTGCCAGTGATCGAGAGGAAGGATCTCTCGGCGCGACGAGCAGACAAGGAGGTCTAATCGTAATGTCAGACTAGTTGGCACGGCAGCAGCTGGGGTCGCTTTTGAACTCTCCACTTTTGACTGAAGAGAAATCTATGTTTTGTGTTTTACTGGCACAAGTTGCAAAGCGGACATCGTTATTGAGCTTTGCCGCATCTCTAATGTGTTTGCTGCTTTTAGTATTTATAGTTTAAGCGCACCTCCCCAAGCAGTGCCCAATGCCGAGGAATGGATAGCGTGTCTGGCAAAGGTGGAAAGATGGTTGAAAGTGATGAACAGCCGGAGAGGGCGAGCTGCGGTGGCGCAGGGATGGCCGCACTACACCAGTGCGAACTCATCCAGAACATGATCGAGATCTCCATCTCCAGCTTACAGGGGCTCCGGACGAAATGCGCGGCTTCCAACGATCTCACACAGCAAGAGATACGCACCTTGGAGGTAACAGGCGGACGACAGCGGAGACATTTCAAACGCAATTATGTGCGGTGTCATGCATATGCGCTTTCTTTTTGCTGTGGGGTGCATCTTTATTTGATAGCGACAGCTTATCGGGTTTAATTTCTAGCAAAGGGCACTCTTAAAACCGTGGGATCGTCCACTGTACTGCTGTACCTAGACATGTGTGTGGTTTCTACCATATTATAAGTAATCACAACATGCTGTCGACCAAATAAGGGATACAGGCGGGTTTCTGTCTGTCAGGAAGAGACGGGCCAGCCTGTTATTTTGACCTCTTTGTGCAGCTGGTTCAAATAAGTGTACAGTCATTGTTCCTCTGGTAACGATTCGCTGTTATCGCTCATGTCAAATCCTGTTGTCCCCAGTATAATGTCCCGAGTGTCCCGTTTATTTCGTGGGACACCCCCGGCCGAGATCGCCGTATATTTCCATAGAATAGCGTTTGTGCATCAGGTTTCCGTGTATCCGCAATTAGCCGAGACCCTAAAATATCAGGGGCCATAAGACTAGACGAACGCTTGCGAAAGTAAATGTTTTATTTTATATATATATATATATATATATATATATATATATATTTGAAACCTTATGGAGTTAGCAGCCTCCAAACTCCGTTAAAAGTATCCCCCCTGCAATTTCTGCACCTTGTGGCGGTTTGTGTGCGAGGTGTGTGTGTGGCATGACATTCTATCTCTTAGGGTTGTAATGCGAGGATATTGCTTGTTCGAGTTGTATGTGCTGGTTAGGATTACGGCGATAAAGTTCAACGTTTAAACGTGTGATCTGGTAGGGCTCATAGGTATTTATCGCAGACCAACCTGCATGCCATTTGCGTCGAGCAGACGTGATAATTAAAAGGCAAAGAAACAAATCGTTGATGGCCCCGTATACATATAACATTAATATTTGGTAAGTGTGTAAATGGCATCTGTCACATACATAATATGTGGGGTAGTTGCTGTTTAATTGCTAAGTAAAATAAAGAGATATGATGACTGCAGCGTCCTTCAGGTTGATTGTCAAGCTTCTCGTAACCCATAGCTTTTGGTATGCATGGGGTGTAGGTCTGTTCAACGGTGACATTTCCGACGATGCTGGTGATTTGTCCGAAAAGAGGTGTATGGCTGATGTTCGTGATTACTCAGCCCTTTTTCTGCGTTGCATTGCACATTATAATAAACCGGCGTCTGCAGTGGCTGAATCTTTGATCGTAACCCCGGTTGCCCTATGCAGTGGTGATCCGGGCTGTGGATTTCATTCAGCAGCGGCGACAGTTGTGTATATTAGAGGTTGAGTCTCGGTTTATCGTTTCTATCCTCCCTGCCTTTTTCTGCAGTGGAGTCTCGGGTGGGGGTGGTGCTGAGAGAATGGGGGTCAGTTGTCGAACACGTCTGCACTGGCAAAAGCTTGCTGCGAGGAGTCTTTCGGTATTGCTGGTGAACAGGTGCACCGAAACACCGGGAGGACAGAGACCCGTGAGCGTGGAGGTCGATCCCGCAAGTCCGGCGACGGGCCGTGCAAGGTGGGGCTTGTTTCTTTGAGCTGACCTTAAAACACTACGGACATCCCTGCACCCGTGTCAGCACTATGTGCATCCATGTTTGCAAAACGTGCTCTATTTATAGGAAATGAAAGGTATTTTTAATCACGGTCGGCGTGAGTTTGCAGGCGGATACCGTGATAGTTTCGGTGCTGACACATTGGTTTTCATTTGCGCCGTCTTGCATTTCTTATTACTGTATCATTTTCCCCGATTGAAATACAGAAATACAAACACGGAAAGAATGTTGTATTATACAATGTTGGCCTTTTTTTATCAAAACGATTTTGGAAAAAAGAAAAACTCCCAAACTTGAGCGGAGTGTGGTTTTGGACATGTGAGTTAAAATATGCTTGTTATGGGAGTGATTTGGCACAAGTCTTAGAAACATAATGTTCTAGCGTTGTGCTATAAAATAAATTGTCTTCTAGTATAACCCGGCTGCAACTATCCCCATACTGGGATTTGAATAGAGCACTATTCAGATTGCTCTCGAAATCCCCTTTAAAATCCCTTTTGCTTTAGAGAACATTAGACGGTACTTTTTGTCTAAAAAATGGATTGTCAAATTTACAAAGAGCCAAAAATTGTCAAGAGCCAAAGACAACTTACTGTTGTTACGGTATGTGTCAATTGTGTCTATGCTATCTTAAAGTGCAAGACATCAGTCTAATCTTTATTTAGGATTAAGAAAAAAATTCTTAAGTCTCTGTAAAGATGAGGCTCTTCTGTGGGCAGTTAAGCTTTGTCTTGAACACTTTTGCCAAGGCCAAAAGTCGGTAGGGAAGCATTTCGTGTCCTTTTTTGCTGTTGTATGATGGGTAATTTGACAATTAGTTAGTGGTGATTTGGCTTCTCTGATGCCTAAGGCTTGTGAGCACCCCCTCCCCCCCCATGCACACATCAGAGACCCCTTCTCCTAAAAGCTGCCGCTTTCATTTCTGCTTTGTCTTCATACAGGAAGTCTGTCCCCTACCTGCTCTCTGTAGCCCACCCCTCAGGGACCCCCCCCCCTCAAAACCTATGCACTGGGGGGGAATAGGAAATGAAGGGGCGGGGCTTATAAAGGATGTGGATGACTCTTGCCTTCGCTTGGCGGGCTGTTTTTTTTTTTTTTTTTTTTTTAAGCAAGGCCGTTCGGCTCAGCCGCTCTCGCGTCTGCAGATTTAAGAACGCCGCTGTGCAGCTCTTGCAGCTGGCACAGGTGTTAAACAGATAAGGGTAGCAGGAGGGGAGACACGCACCCCAGAGGCCTGATCTCGACCTACACAGGGGCAGCGGCTGCTAAGTGAGGTCGGCTCTGTCACCTGAGCTAAATAACTTTCCTGTTAGTTTTCCCTTGCAAGTCGGGGCCTAACGATTGTCATGCACTGAAAGAGTCAATTGGCAGCACCCGCCAAGAGCTTAACTGCATCGTAACTGGTCCTCGCGATTGGCCGAGCGCTTGCCGTGGCCCTGCCGTGATCCGGCCCAGCTCTCTCATGAGAGCCTGCCCTTGGGCTCCGAGAGCGGCTTGAGTTCCCGCTGGAGAGCCCAGGAAGAGCGCTTCACGAGAAAAGGACTCTCCATCTCTGCGTCTGAAGTGCCTCGTTTCAAGAGCAGGTCGCTCTTGAGTTTGACTTCTAGATTGTGACCTTTGGGGAGCAGGGGTTGCTTTTGAGAGGGATTCGTAGTTATTGCCCGTTTTCTGGACCAAGCCGGGTCTTTGGCCGTTCTGGGCATTTCCATGGTCTTGTCACTTTCTCCCAGTTGCCCCTGATGTGTCTTTCATGAGGTCAGACGTCTAGTATGGCCTACTGGATGCTTGGACTGGTCCCAGTTTTGGATGAATGCCTGTCTGTTTCTCAGTAGTTGACCATGCTTGATTAAATGTAATGGCTGGCAGACATTTCCAGAAACGCATCCAGTTGTGGATTCAGGCCTATCGGATTTTTTTTGCGTGTGAATTTCTTTAAATATTGAAACTCCCAACAAGTTGGTTCACAGAGGTTTATTTTTTGGACTGTCAGCACTTTTGTTTTGTTTTTAGAGCCTAAAAAACGTTCTTTGATGGAGAAAGGCGATATGGCTTCGTTTGCCTGTTCTATTCGCATCTCTGGCTGTGAGGGCAGCTTGCGGCTGGCAGAGCACATGGCGTCCTGCCCCCACGGCGTCCTGCCCCCACGGCGTCCTGCCCCCACGGCGTTCTTGGTTTATGATCCCAGGGCTTTTTTTCTCATGAAGATGTAACAGACCCGGCACAGATGATAACGCGTCTTTCTCTGCGCGTCACCCCGGTCTGCTTCGGTTGGGGGGGTGCTGGGTGCTTCGCGGAGCGCTATTGTGGCTGCTTCTATTTTTAGATGTCGCTCTTCCTACGCATTTTCGGAGCTGTTTGTTAAATAAGAAAAAAAAAAAAATCAAATGACGCTCAGAGGGAGACAGGAGGAGATGGAGGGAGTGAGGGAGGGAAAATAGAGAAAGAGAAGACTGTCTCTAAACAGGCAAGTGGTTTGGCAGCCCCTAGGGGCCTTGTAATCGCCATTGATGAACAAAAGCAAGCCCCTGGAGTCGGCTTCTCTCTTTCTCCGTGTCTCTCTCTTTTTTTGCTTCTGTGTTTTTATCCCTGCAAGGGGCCCGTCTGTTTAGTGTGCTTGTCTGGGTGAATTGTGCGGGGTTGGGTTACAGCAGCAGAGTACATTCCCCGGATTGTATTTTCATGGTCATCGGAGAAGACTAGACCCACACATTACAATCATTGGTTCCCTTTAGTGTTGCGGAGAGATGGGGACGCGCCGGGTGGCTCCAGGTATTGTGTTATCCAAGTGTCAGGCTGAAGACAATACTGCCAAGCTGTAGGTGCTGTCCTGGAAACCAATTTAATAAAGGTGAGACGGGGAGGAACTTGCTGGTGTTGGGTTTCTTAGTTGTTCTGGTCTCCACGAGTTTGCGTTAATTGTCTTCAGAAGTTGAGTGCATCTTTTGCAGACTCAGGAATAATCTGCCTCGCAGCTCAGTTAGCGTTTATATCTGCAATGGGTTTTTTTTTTTTTTGCTGAAATTTAAGGGTAAGATGGAGCTGGCAGCTTCTTTAGCCCAGAACCTGGAGCCTTAACCATTTTGTTTGGACCAGCGGGCTGTTCGCAACTGGAGAATATGAACGTAGACCATTAGCCAGTCCTGTTGGTGGATTGGCTCCCTGAACATTGGGAATCCTTGCTGAAAAGTTCATTAGGTGAGATGGTGTATTGGTAGTCAGCCATCATTTAAGTTTGTCCCCTTTGGCTCTGTAATGTTGTGTTTCAGTCTGTTCAATTCCAAGCATGAATTCTGCCAGCCCGGGGCTCGGTGACCCTGTGACTATCAGTTTTGGTCCTTAGGTCTATTTATAATAAGGCCTGAAAAGTCCCTCTCTCTTTCCTGCGTCTTGTGCCTTGAGGAGGGGTGGAGGGAGTGTGGGATCGCGGCAGCTGTGACAGATTACCGAATCCTCGCGCATGCTGGTGGCCACGGGTTAGTGGTGCGTGCACGACGGTGGTGCGTGTCAGCAGAGCCGTGCGAGGGCCGCTGGTGGGCGTGGCCACCGGGCTCATGTGTTTTAGCTATTGATGCCTAGAACGGGCCAGCCAATCTTGCCAAGGCAAGCCTGATCACCATGGGGACGTGTCTGTTACCGTGTCAGTGCCGCCCCCCCCTTCCTTTGCGGTGCCGCAGCAGTTGGCACATGGATTGGCCCTCCTACAGCTTCCCGTCATGCAGGTTCCAGGGTCTCAAGAGTGCCCCCTACTGTTCGTCGGTATTTCACCCGATCCACCCTGGGCGAACAGGCATGTACTGGCTTGGTATGGCTTCTCGGTGCCTTGTCCCGTGTTTGCTCGTACTTGTGTGCTGACGCCCCTTTCCACCTCCCCCAACCCCCCTACAGCTGCTCATTCTATCCTCTCCTGTGCTGCTTCCTCTCTTGTGTCACTAACAGACACAGGATGTAGTTTTGCAACACTTTTCGTTAAAAACCAAAAAAACAGATTCATTTGCTCCGTTGACTTGCAGTGTGTTGACCAGTTCCCTTCCGGGTGAATAACAAACAATAAGTCACCAAACAATAAATGTCAGGTGGCACAAACAAAGTATTATATTTGCCAATTATTTTTCCCAAATGAAAAGTAAAGTAAATTAATAAAGAAACTATTTAAGTCTACACAGCTCATCAAATAATGCTGTTTCCTATTTCTTTTTTGCATTCATGATTATTGGTATTAATTATGGTTGTGCGTCATTTCAAATCAAACAGGCAGTCTGCTTGGACACCTGCACAAACTTTTGTGCTTGATCTCAGGCTTATGCATACAATTTCAAAAACAAAGAGTTTATCGTATTTCAGTGTTTTTATAGTTTGTACCACCTGACATGCAAACAATGAAAAATCTATCCGTGGGTTGATAATGGTAATTTTTGTCAATATTTAAGTTAGATCTACTGACTCTTTTTTGCACCGAGAAGATCACTTGGGTCTTGTTTATGTTGTAACGTCTGGTCCACTGCTTTCTAAAATGACTTAAATAAAAGCCCCCTTTTCCTGGTTGTGTCGCCTGATGTTTGAGGTAATGTAAATTTGCAGACAAATGTTTATCAGTTATCTTAATGGTTTTAAACCACAGTACTTTGCAGCTCTATATAGGTTTAAAGGTTTTGTACGTAGAATTATGCCAAGATATATTAAATGGTTAATTAAATTATAATACTATATAATACAATAAATTAAAATGATTAAATTACTTAAATACCAATTTTAATAGTTTCTTCCTCTTTTCATTTGTTCGGACAATTGCCCCCACCTGGCATTTTTGGATTTTGAATTCCAAAAATGTTGATAGTGTGAATGTTGATAGTATATTTTTCATGTACTGAAAAATATACTAACATTAAAGAGGTTTTGTACAGTAATGTTAGGAATGATATGTATTTATTAAAGCATTTAAAAAAAAAAAACATATTCCTGAACTATTATGTGAATTCATACCCCCATCGACCAAAATAACCTACAATAAACCATTTTCTTCCTTACAGCAAGTATCAGTCAGTTATTAGGTTAACGATCTCTGACTGAAAAGTCATTCTAATATTGCCCAGTTAAGAGTCCTAATTAATGTTAGCTCATTTTACTTTTTTGAATATTAGTTTTCTTCCCAGTGTTAGTAAGATATGGGGCGAGTGTCGGGCTGCCAGGCAGGGGTTACGGTCCTCATTACTGTTGCTCCAAAGCAGCTGGTCTTGCAGCAATTTGCATGCTACACTTTCATCACTTCTTATATTACTGGTTAATTGCCTTCTCCAATTAAAGGGCGTCGCTGCTTCGTTTGGGCTTCTGTGTCATGAAACTGAAATGTGATTCACGTGTATAAAGTGAAACTTCAGGCTGGCATCTCATCATAACCCGCAAACGTGTCCTAACTTGTGCTCCTTAACCTTAAGTGAAGACCTCGCTCTGTAGGCTGTCTGATTTTTGTTTGGTTTGTTTGTTTGCTTGGTTTGTTTACGTGGTTTGTTTGTAAATAAGCCTTGTGTTATTGGTGGCTTCCATTTCCCTCCCTCTCTTCCACTCCCTTCCGTGTCCTGCCATCAGATTATATAAAATGTTGAACTCGGAGCTTAATTCGGTTTTAATGAACCTCTGTGAGGTGTCGGCTGTTTTCTGTGGTGCGTGCCCTGGCCAGGGCAAGAAACCATGGGACGGTGCCGGGCAGCTCAATGCCAGAGGATTTGCCGGATACTTAACTGTCAGCGTGCTCCAGCTTGGGGGGCGGGGGGGGGGGTTGTCACGTGTCTCACTAACGCACACAAGCGCGAGAGAAGAATAGGTCTGCTGGCTTCAAAGGCCCCTTGTTCCATTAAGAAGAGCTGCTGAAACACTTTATTACAGTCAATTGTTATTATTTAGGTGCATTACAAGACTTTCCCAGACTTGATCCGCTTAATCTGCTTAATCAGCCTAAGCAGGCCGCCACGGTTCATGAGTGGGTCAGTGTGTAGCTCCCGTGAAGTGATTCCTCTGCCTTCTGCATCAATGTGAAGGAACCGGTGTTGATCTCCTGGCACCCCAGAAGTTTGGGAACAAGATATGGCTTTGACAACCAGTTAGTGAAACTTTTTGACCATACACGATACATTCCACAGTTTTTTTTTTTTTTTTCCCCGAATGCCCAGAGAGGTTAAATACTTCTGAGTGGTTCCCATTAAAGGCTATTTAAAGAAGGATCCATCCATTTTCTACACCCTCTTGTCCTACGCAGACTCCTGGAGGTTCAGAATTCTTCATTCTGGAAGCTATGAGTGTAAGGCAGGGAATAACCTGGGGTGGGGTACCAAACTGTCACAGGGCAAATATATGGACAATTTGGAATCTTCATTTAACATTTAACCCCCTCCCCTACCATGAATCACCACCTTATCATGGTGGAGTGGTTTGAATGCCTCTATGATCCTAGAAGCTATGATGTTGGGGGCATTCGGCTCTGTTGTGGGTTCCCGAAGAAATAACATAGGTCTGCCTTCCTGTAGGCCCACCACCTGCAGGAGGTGCCGTGGGGGTCGGATGCAAGGTAGATGTGGTCTCCCTGGGGAGGTGTTTCGGTCATGTCCAACCAGGAGGAGACCCTGGGGCAGACACAGGACACACTGGAGAGGTTATATCTCTCGGCCGGCCCGGGAACGCCTTGGTATTCCCCGGAGGAGCTGGAGGAGGTGGCTGGGGAGAGGGAGGTCTGGGCATCCCTGCTCAGACTGCTGCCCCCGCAACCCGACCCCAGATAAGCGGCAGGTGATGGATGGATGGCATTTAACCTTTGTATGTTTTTGACTGTTGGGGGAAAACTGGAGTCCTAGGAGGAAACCTGACAATGACACCGGGAGAACATGGAGCTGGGTCAGAGACTCGGAAAACAACGCTCCTACAGCTGTGAGGCAGTGTTAATCACTGCACCGCCCCTTTAACGAAACACTCAATACTGTGTATAAGCTTAAACAAATACATGTAAGTGAGGTTTTAAGCATATGGTTCGTACACCCTGCTGATAGCTGGTTATGTTAACTTGATAGATAAATTCATGAAGCAATTATTGCATATGCTAAACAGGAATGCCTTCAAGCTGGAAATGTATCTGTAGACTTAAAATATTGATGATCTCTAAAAAGGGGTAAATTCATTTGAGACATATTAGTCATGTAAATTTATTTTAGGTGTAATTTCCATGTATCGCTCTCATTAGCAGATGCATAAAAAGATAGTACTCAATAATGGGACAATAGTGTCATAGTTTCCGCAAGTTTGGAAGAGAAGTAAGCCGTAAATTTTGGGTAATCGGCGGTACTGAGTCGGTCCGTAGGAGCTGCGTCGCGGCCTAAGGACGCCTCATATAGCACCGCAGAGCGTTCCGATGTCCGAATCTAGCCAGAAGGTCGCCGGACTTGCACGTCTCACCGTCGTTTGTACCCCCCGTCAGCTGGCTTTTCTTGCCAGGGTGGGCGGCGGCTTCCCATGTGCCGCCGTCGTCGGGTTCTGCGTATTAATTGTAGGTGGACTTGTGGTGCAACTTGCAAGTTTTTGTGAACTGGAACGTGGATCGAAAGCGTCGATTAGTCTTTGCTAAAATAAGCCGTGCTGCAGCTCTGGATAAAAGCGGCTTCTAATTAAATGTATACATGTATAAATTATTTAACAGCACTGGGAGAGTGTTCCACATAATGAAATGTCGACATTTATTTCTATCTCGTTTATCGCTGCCATTGCATCTTAAATGAATAGGTCTTTGAAAACATTTGTTTGGTATTTTGGTGAACGTGGGGGGTTAGAAAACTGACTGAAAGTGATTATATGAATATATGATATAAGTATGCGAGTGACTGTGTAATTTGTATAGTATGATTTAACGTGATATTTCTGGGCCTCCCACAGATTTAGGTTTAGTTAGGTTAGTTTACAGGTATCTGTACGTTTTCTCTTGCTAGATAAGGATATATCTTGGTTGTGTGACTAGGACTGCAGGCTTGTTCTTACAAGTAGGAGCACACAGAGCTACTGTGGTGGCAGGCAAAATAAGATTGATCTGTCAGGTGACCAATGACGTTTGAGAAATTTTTCTGCCCATTCTAAACTGTCCAATCACTGACCCATACACTAAAAGTGGGCGGTGCCTCCTGAGGCACTGGATCAGCCGTTGCCTATAATAAAACTTCTCTTGAGATCATGATTAAAGGACCATCAGAAGTATGTTTTATACATGAGGGCAGAAACTTATATTTAGGATTTCAGTTGAAAGCTCTGTAGCGTTCCTTAATTCTCCATTCTCACACCGGGGTGTGGAATGTGGGCCAGGGTGTCAGCCAGTGGAATCGACTGTTTATTTTGCTCACGTGGTACTTTCTGGAAATGTGCACCTCTGTGTTAAAGGGGAAAGGTCTGCATTCTGACCACTCGCGTCAAATCAAGACTGGAGTGAGCGAGGGGGAAAATGGGGTTTGGTGTTGGGGGGTGGGGGATGCCAGGAAAATTCTGATCTCTGAGTAAACAGACCCCCACCCCCCCCCTCAAGGTTGATGTGCTACTTTGCTTGTCATTTGTTTTTACCAGAAACAGTGGAATTAATTATCGCACTGATAAAATGGTCCGAAGGTGGGGCACGGCGGGTCAAAAGGTTCCACCAGGCCAAAAGTGAAAGGGCTGTAGACGTCGTTCTACCTCCTAACAAGGTCAAGTGGCCCATCTATGTCTGTCGTGTCATTTTCTCAGCTTTGTTCTCCGTTACTGTGCGTGGGGTCCCTGTGTCTCAATTGTTCCACTCCACTGCTTGGTGCCGCTCTCTGCTCATGCCAAAAGATGGTAGATGTAACATCACGGAAAAGCCTGCCATTAGCAGCCAAAGAAGGTGTCTGTCCACATTCTGGTCGCGATTCGGAGAATCGGTCCCGTGAGCCGACGAGTTGCAGAAGTCCCGTCTGCATGGGTGTGAACGTTTCTCTGAGAGAGCTTTCACCAAGAACACACGTGGTCTTATGTGTTTTTAGTTTATCAGTTTATCATTGTTCATGGCACCAGGGGGTGGGGGGAGGGGGGTTGCATGTTTACACTGCTGTCATGGCTGTTTGCCGTAGCTCGCTGGGCTAAGCGGTAGTGGACCTTGTCCGTGAAGGTCAGGGACCCGTCTCGCAGCCTGAGGTTCCCCCGAGCGCTCCTCCGTCTTCCTGGGGCCCGTCCCGATCCAATGCTCTCTTGGCGCGTCCTCCATTACACCATCATCAGCTTCACACATGGCTGCAGTGGGTGTTGGTTTCAGTCTGTTGATTAAAAGTTGCACGTCGCTAAGTGCATGTGACATGTTGCGTTCTGAGCCTGGGCCCGTATTGAATAATCCTGCCCGAATGCAGCCTCAGTTTGAGCCGAAGGTTACGTATACATATAAACGCTGAAATTTACACCGATGAACTGAGCTCCCGAGATTTTTATCTGCTTTCATGGACTCCAGCAGCATTTACTTAAATACATATATACTTTATTTGTTTGATTCTGAGATAAGAGAGGGGCAGAGTCACAGGTTTGGCAGCCTGAAATTCCACAGGCGCTGTTGTGACGGAAGGGGGGGGGGGGGAGTTTACTTTTCTTTAAGTAAGCTGCATGTGATACAGTGACCGTGTTTCAGTTCTTTTCTAGCTAATTTTCCGCTTTTGAAAGGTTTTGGGACATCAAAACCATTGTAGGCACAAAAAAAATCTAAGGGCAGGGTTGAAATGGAAAGATTGGCTCTGTTGTCAATTGTTGTTACTCAGGGATGATTTGTAAGTGAATTATATGTCTTGTTTAAAAATCTAGGGGCAGGGTTGAAATGGAAAGATTGGCTCTATTGTCAATTGTTGTTACTCAGGGATGATTTGTAAGTGAATTATATGTCTTGTTTAGTACTTTGGATCCTCATTTGTGAGCCTTTGCATGAATGCGACGGCTGCGGTTTGGTGTGTCGCATTAAGGGGCTTACTGTAATGTAGTAAGGACAGTGGTCCCAGTTGGGTCTGGGCTCACCTTGTAGGTGACAGACCATGAGTGACACAGGCTGGGACCTTACAACGGGTTGTCCACATGCCAACAAGGTATTTTACCCGCCCCGCACACTTTCTGCAGTCACCTCCCTGACCGCTGTAATGGCCTGACTGGTGAATGGAGGACAGGTGAAAGGTGGTGATAGTGGTGAAACAGGAGAGTGGTCTCTCTTGGTGTATTTGTGCCCCCATCAGCCGTTTTAGACGGCCATGCTACGGTGCTTGTATATTGGTGGGGGGGGGGTTGCCATATTCTTGCCTGGTTTCCGCTATAAGGTTAGTGGGCCTGGTTAAGAGGACTTACTGATTGTGCTGGGATGTCACTCTCCGTACTGGGGCTTCACTCTGAGTATTGAGAGTATTTGATACACAGATACGGGGTTCCCTACCCATCAGCACAGGGTTCTCCTGCCCCAGGGAGGTTAGAGCCCTTCAAAGTTGGCCTGATGTGTGCAAATGAGTACACAAATGTGGGGAATTCTTGAAACATACAGCAGTTTCTTCCAGAAGCTTCAGGAAGCGCAGCAATGCTCGAAGGCCTGGCCGGATTGGGCACTAGTTACATAAACGCGGGTGTCCTTGTAGCCTGTGGTTTCGCCTCTGTTGTTTCTTCAAGTCTTCGAAGGGTTATTCTGGTTGTAGACGCTCCTTAGTGACGGAAGCTTCTGTCAAGCCGATGACGCATTTGCTGTGGCGAAAGACCTCGCCATCACTTGACCAGATTAATCATGTCTGTCCCAGACCCCTGCCCCCCATCCCTCGGGGTGGAACAGCATGGCCTGGTCCCATGGGCCACCCCAACCCCTATATGGCAGCAGGGGCCCCGTGGATAGGGGCGGGACCCACACAGCCATTGCTCAGAACGTCTTTTTGTTAGCGATAGCATAGAGCCCTGCTATTTCAGGCATGTGGGCTACAGGAACCAATGGGCCTTTAAGAGTGATCACTTGTGTCAGGAAATCCCCGTGTGGTTTAGCGTCATTCTTCAGAATGCCCCCCTCCCCAAGCACTGCGCTCCATCTTGCTTTCTCTCTCTCTGCTCCATCACCCTATTGTGTGTGTGTGTGTGTGTGTGTGTGTGCTCACACACACACACAAACATACATATATAATGTGATGTTTTCTTTTTCCTCTTCGCCCTCGGTGCTATAAATAGCCCCTTTTCTTACGTAAACAAAAAAAACGGACTTTTGAATATTTTCCACATTAATGATGACATTCCAGCAAGCACCACCGAAGAAGTTTTTATAATCTGTTCTGTTTGGTCCCATGGGGGGCGGGGGAGGTCCTGGTGCTGGTTCTGACCTGGTTTGACCTGGAGCAGAACCGTATAGCTTCTGCACCCTCACCCTCGTTTCGGTTCCACATTTGCAGGGGGAAAAGAAATGGGCGTTCGTTCATTCAAAAAAAAAAAAAAAAAAAGGAACAAACTTCAATAGTTTCCATCTATATGGCGCGTTTTTTTTTTTTTTTTCCCCCCTCAGTGGTTTGAGATCCCACCCCCCAACACTACAGTTTTGTGATGTGTTCTCAGCAAAGGGATCCCATTTGTAGATGCTACAGGCTTCAATTGTTTGGGGTTGGGGTTTGACGATGCTGGAACAGGCTGACCTGGGGTCTCCGAGTGCTACAAAGCAGAGTGTGTCCGAATCCTGAGGAGGTCCCTAAGCCCTCTGTCCATGTTTCCGGTAAAGGGTTGTACAGGCGTATTTCGCAATCGCATGTAGGGGTGTACTAGCAGAGAAAGCAGGGCACAAGCAGATCCC
>JAODLC010000106.1:1491816-1503496 GCA_026781145.1 Hippopotamyrus pictus
CAGCCCCCAGCCACCCCGGCATGGCTGTTAGCGTTTACTGCATGCCTGAGACTCGCCCAGTGTGGCAGGGTGTGTATGTCTATATTTGTGTGTGTGTCGGTGTAGTTTAGAGTATGCTCTTGGCTTTTACGCACATTTCATTTTGCATGGCTGACTTTTCCAGCCTGCATCTAAAGTTTTTTTGTTTGTTTGTTTGCTTGTTTGTTTGTTGGCTGGTTCATTTGCTGGATGGGTTATCGGCGCTGCTTGTGACGTTGGTGTAAATATTCCTCCCTGGCTCTCCCTTTGCTCCTCAGCACCCTCCCTTGCTTGTTCAGCCTTATTAGTTGGGACATGTCCAGGCACTCTCCTTGTGGTATCGGTATGCGTCAGCCATTTTACGCTGTCAGTTCGGTCCTAACCTGTCTCTGAACCCCCACCCCGTAACGCAAGACGGTGGTCACACACGTGCGTGTACATGCCCCCCCCCCCCACACACACACACACACGTGAGTCCACCAGGGTACGCTCCAGGAGTTGGGAACCTCACTTCAGACATTTGCGTTCGAGGTTTGCGTCCGAGACGTGCATACGTGTGCGTGCAAGCTTGTGTGTGTGTGAGGGAGGTGTCGACAAGACGTTTGTGCTCCTCTCCGCATGTGTCGCCGTCCATCATGGCCCACCGCGTCCTCTAGCTCCACGTTGTCCAGACACAGCCTTTTTGAGAGCGGGGGTGGGGGGGGGTCTCGTGGTCAGACACTTCTGCCGTTGGTTCGATGACTCGAGAGTCAGTTTGGGCCGCTTGTCTCTCTGCCGGGACGCTGATTCTCTCGTGCCAGGTTTCTCTGAGTGGTGCCCCCCCCCCCTGGTAGCAGAACAGAATAGTCAGCTGGTACCCCGAGACGGCGCCGCTGGCACACGCCGCCTTTGTGGGGCCGGATCGCATGCTGGGGGGGAAAACGCGCCCTTTGGGGACTCGGAGTTTGTCTGGGCCGGCCCACAGGGCTACAGGGTGTGCCCCCCCCAGCTAGCTCGGTTCCTGTAATAAAGTCTGACGGGATGGACCTTTATCAGGGTTTTATCGCCACTGGTCCCCCCCCCGCCCCCACTGACCCACCCTGGTTATAAATAAAACTCTCTCATTGGCTGGCCAGTCAGCATTCGGATATCTGAGCGGTATCAGACACAGCGCGTGTGTGTGTGTGTGTGTGTGTGTGTGCGCGTGTGTGTGTGTGCGCGTGTGTGTGTGTGCGCGTGTGTGTGTGTGCGCGTGTGTGTGAGTGTGTGTGTGTGAGTGTGTGTGTGTGTGCGCGCGGCTGCGCACGTCTCGGACAGCTGCCCCTCTCACACTCCCCCGCGTTGGTGCCTGTGAAGTTATGCCGCTGCCTGTCTCTCCCCCCTCCACCCCCCCACCCCAAAGCCACGTTATGCGCCAGCTTAACCAGGACTATTTTTAGCTGCCTCACAAAAGCGATTACCAGAAAAACCAGAGAGACAATAACAGTGTCTAGGATCGTGCCAACTGCCCCCCCCACCACCCGGTATGTATCTCCACGTTCCTCCGCCCCCCCTTCCAAATCCAACCTTTACTGCTTCCCCCCAGCAAGTGTCCACAGCGATCGGCCCGCTTTTCTAAGATCAGTTTGTTCATTATGCATGAATTTATTATTATGTTGCTTTGGAGATGTGTTTGTTTGAAGCCAGTGGTGTGGATTATGGTCCTAGACCTGTGCTTTTGGTGTGGGCTTTGGGTAGGTGCTCATACCGGCAATTCCGGCAAATTCCTGCTTCGCTGGGAGCCGGAAGAAGCCGTGGCAACAGACTCTGCGACCTGCCTCTGTTTCTTAGTCGAGCACGATCTCCATTTGGGTCGTGTACTTTGGGGTTTCGCCGTTATCATTCATACCCCCCCCTCCCTTCCCCACCCCGCAGCTGTTTAGTTTGTGGGTTTAAATAAGTGGTCTTTGCAGTAGAGGAAAGGAAGAGAGAGAGAGAGAGCACTCATGAAAGAAGGTTGTGTCTGGTGCCAAGGCGGTATGCATTTATTACTTCTGTCCCCACCGTGACCCTGGATGACTCCCTTTCGTTGCGCTGATTCTCGTCCTGTTATAGCTCTGGATATAGGCTGGAATCGCCAGAGCTGGTGGCAAAGCATGCTGGGAATGTGGGCAGAGGCGATGTGATGCAGACAGGCCATCTGGGCCGGGATCGCGATGGACGGGCTGGCGTCGCACCCGAGCCGGCAGCATCTCGTGCGGGAGGCGCCGGCAGCCTGGAACAGCGTCGCCGACCGGTCCGGCGGGCTGAATAACTGGGTCATGCATTAAATTTGTGGTTGTGTGTGGGGATGGGGGGGCGGGGGTGACCAGTGTCTCCACTCCAAGCCTCCTTTTTATGGCCAGTGGGGATGGCGACCCCCCTGGGTGCGAATTCCAGGAAGCGCACAGCAGCAAGACGTCACCCCGCCCCCCCCCACCCCATGATGACACATAACTGTTCCAACTGGCTTTTTTTCGCTCGGAGCCTGTTGCCAACATACTGAGTTTGTGACTTGGTGTGTTTCTTGTGAAATATTAATATGTCGTATTGTTGCATTATTAATAAGATTATTATGGTTACATTGTTGGCTGGGGTGGGGGGGGGAATCGCTGCTGTCACCGGCACCCTCCTCTGTCTACGCGTGCGGCGTTTCTGTGTCCTGGGTCACGCGGGCTTCCCCCAGACACACAGGATTCCCCCAAAGACACTCTGTTACCCGGCGTCCCTGATGTGTGTTGCCAAGTATGGGGGGGTATGTCTGAGTGACGGAGGATGGGGGTCTTTCCATGCCTTGTGCTTTATGGGGGCAGCGTGTGGCTCAGTAGGCTAAGCCTGTGTGCCTGTAATCAGAAGGTTACCGGTTCAAACCCAGCCTCAGCATGTCTGTGGGTCCTTGAGCAAGGCCCTTAACCCCCAGCTCCCAGGCGGCCCAACAGGTGGCTGCCCTTCGCAGACAGCTTACTCTACAAAGACCAAGTTGAGGGAGGATCAATAAAGTATCTACTATTATTATTATGCGGGATGGGCTTCCGGGCTATACTGTGATCCAGGCCCAGATAAGTAGGTGCTTCGTTATTGGATTATTATTACCAAGCAAGACTCATGCATTTGTCATGTACATAGTTATACAAGTACAACATGTAGTGAACTGTAGCCCTGGGTGCCCATAAAACTGTGCATACATATATATATATATATAATATATGCACAGTTTTATATAGAAAACATACAGTGAGTATATGTTTAAGCAATAGTATACCTTTCTATACAGTATGCATATATTTTAAGTATAGTTGGTATATTTAAGTATATGACATTAACAGTACTTAAATACATTACAAAATTACGATTACAGTTACGGTACTTAAACTCATTACTGCTGTGATAGTGGTGATGATGATGTTGATGCTTTGTGGGCCAGAGAGAGGAAGAAATCAATCACAATCAGGTTCTGTAATTGTAAATCTTAAACTCCTGTTTGAGTCATGTTTTAGACCCCGCCTCTCATTTTCCTCACTTCCTCAATGGTCCAATGACCAGTTAAGGATGTCCCGCTGAAGCGGCAGCTCCTTTGCCGTCTCTCTTCCCCCGTCACGCTGATGTCATTTCTTGCTGCTCAGCGCTGGCTGTTGGAGCGGCCCAGCTGGTCTGGGCTGGGCTGAACTGGGTGTACCTGTGCTGACTTGCTGTCATCATAGCTCTCTGCATATGAACTACGCACGAAGAACAACAACAGCTTCCAGTGTGTATTTAATAAATGACTCTTTAAAATAAATGCACTGGAAAAGATTTATGGGCATAGGTGTGAGGTTTGCGGGTGTTTCCTGTCTTTGGGGAGGTGGAGGTCGGACAAGTAGCATCGTTGCTCCGCCCTTACTCGACTTGTAGCTCCCCAGTACTCTGATCCCCTTCCCCAGTCCAAACGCATTCCCTTGACCAGTTATCATGCTTGCATGTGAATATCAGACCTCAGGTCTTCTTGATTTTGCTCAAATAAGTAACGTTTAAAAGAAAACTGACAACATGCTGCTTGTGACACTTAAACAGTCTGTAATTAATCATGTAAGTTTGTGATGTTTATTGATGTAGCCTTCGCCAGTTACTCCTTTAGTTGGCCAACTGTGGATTCATACTCTGACCTCATCTTGCCTAAAACGTTCCCCCTTCCTCTCCCCTAAGGCTGTGTCAGGGAAACTGTCCCTGGATACCCTGCTGCAGATGTCCGGATCCCAGGTGCGTGACACGATGAGGAAGCTAGGCTCCAGCTCGGAGGAGTGCTCCCGGCTCACTGCTGCCCTCTCCTGTCTGAAGAGCGCCGCTGAAACAGGTCTGTGCTAGGGGGTCTCTGCTAGGCTATGATCTGTGCCTGAGTCAGTTCCTGCAGGAAATATGACCAGTGCCATTTGCAGGAAGCTGCGTCATGAAGTTGTATTACTCGTGCAGTGACAGGTCGCAGCGAGACATTGTGCGGTTCTGAGCGTGACTCGTTCGCTTGCCTCCCACAGGAGGGGAACTTAAAGAAGATGGTCTGTGGATTTCAGAGTCCGTGCGGAGAGACAGCGGCTCCTCAGTTCCCACCGACCAACTGTTGTGCCCCGCGGGGTCCCTGCGACCCCATAGCCCCTCCCCTCTGGCTCGCCCCGCCGGCTCCACCTCCACCCCCTCCCCGCCCTTCAATCCTGGCCCCCAGCTCCGCTCTGTATCCGACAGCCTGGGTCCTCAAATCTTTGCCGACAGTCAGCTCGACACCTTCCCGCCCTCTCCCAGAATGCCCCGTGCCTTCAGCCAAGCCGCCACGCCGCCCATCACCCCCCCATCCAAGAGGCGGCCCCAGCTGAAGCCCCCCCGCACGCCGCCGGCCCCGTCCCGCAAGCTGCTGCACCTGCTGCCAAACATCACGCTCACACGGAGCCGGAGTCACGAGTCGCAGCTGGGAAACCGCATCGAGGAGCCGGTCGCTAACAGGTAGGTCGCCTGGAAGTCCAGCGTCTCCCAGTCGCAGGCTGGACCCATTTGAGCCGGTGTAACTGTTCGATCCCCCCCCACCCGTGTCAACATGGATATTTCCAGAACTTACACTGTCAATAGATGGTCTCCTTGTAGGTGCTGTTTGTATTGACATTACCTTTGACAGTCATGGGTTCAGATTCAGCCCAGGGAGTGAGTGTGTGTGTGTGTGTGTGTGTGTGCTCTTTGTAGTGAGCTGCTGTCCTGTTTGGACTGTACACTGCCCCATGTCCTTCCAGAGCAGATTCTGGACCTGTGAAACTTAACTGGGTAATGACCCTATACTATTCTGGTGGCGCCTCCTACTGGGTGCACATAACAAGCTGTATTTTGCTTTACAAAACAGCAACGACCCTATGACCGTTCAGGTGCTCTGATTGAAAGCTGGCTGAGATGGTGACGCTGCGATTCGTTTGGGCTTAAATGGTCACGTCGGGGGGTCTCCCTTTCCGCAGGTGTACGAAAAAGAACAAGCTGTTGCTGAAGGTGCAGATCAACGGCAGTGGCATCGTGTGCGAAGACTCCCCCTCGCGTTCGCCGCTGCTCTCTGTCCGCACCCTGGGGGCGGTCTCCACCCCTAATACAGCCTCCTACACCCTGCCCGCCACACCCACGCTCCTGGAGGAGCGCCTGATCCTCAAAAGTGAGTGCTTCCTTAAAATAGCTGCTGCTTTCCATCCGGGACACGCCCCCACTGTGTCCCTATTCGCTACCATATGTTGATTGCTACATAGAGCGGCACTGCCCATGCTGTTGCCCCCCCCCTTTCCCCTGTTCCATGTGATCTTTCATTTTGGTGCTGAGCAGGCTCTTTAATCAAATGCAAAAGCATGCAAATACCAGTGCAGTGTATGGCTGCGTTATCACAGGGTGATTGGGCGGATGTCGTGATCTCAGGTGTATGTAGTCATGTGGATTGGCGTTGCCTATATACTTGTAAGTTCGGAGGCCAAACATTGCTTAGGAAATGGCAGCGTGCCCGTCCGCAGCGCCGCGGGGGGGGCCGTCCCCATCTGGCCTCACCGAACAGCTGGTCCCGCGTGAAAGAGATTCGATTCGCTTGGCTTTTGTTTGAAAGTGACATTTCTGCCTTTAAAAAGACACCGTCGATGAAAATGACAAAAGTCGCCTCCTTCTTTATCCGTCTGTTATCATGATATTAGGGTCGATTACCGTATACCATGCAGGCCCCCTCCCACCTTGGGGAACCCCCCCTCCCCCACACAGTCAGCCACATCACCTGCCCCTCAAAGTCTGTGCATATCACTGCTGTATTCTGTGTTATAAAGTTACAGTATTCCATCCTTCATAGCTGCAGTTCTGCTCCCTACAGAGTAAGCACAGGGCACAAGGCAGGGGAACCCCATAAATGGGATGGCAGTGCATCGCAGGACACACACAGACACACACACACACACACATGCATGTCGGGTATACCTATCCTTATGGGGACCGCTCATTCACTTCTATGGGAAAACTGCTAAGGCTAACTAAGACAACCTTAACCCCCACCCAGCCCTGACCATAACCATAAGTAACCAAGCAAAATAAGAGTTTTTACTTTTTTCAGAGCAGTCACTGATTTTTACAAAATAGAGTTTTTCCTTTTTTCCTTATAGGGATTAGGAAACCGGTCCCCATAAGGGAAAGAATAACGGATACTTATCACATTATAGGGACACACACACACACACACACACACGCATTCTGTCACATGTGCGAAACTGGAAACTGGAATATCATATATAAACTTTAATGTTATTGTAACTGGCAACTGAATAAAGACTGAGTTTTATATTCGTCATGCAAGGAAAAAATGCTTCTAAAATAAGCAGCATCATTCGTGTATGGGTTTTGGGGTTCTTTAACCAAGTTGCTTGGTTTCTCTGGACCTCCTGTCGTGTGCCATTCACCCCTGACCTCTGACCTTTGACCCTGTATCTTCCTCACCCACCCCCCAGATAATCTTCTGCTACACAGGAGTTCCCAGCAGCCTGTGAGGAGAGACATAGATCTGCCTGTCACCCACAGGTGAGGAGGAGCTGAAGCTTTCGCCACAGAGACTGCAGGGACTCTTCCGTTCGGTGCTGCCCTCTCATACTCGCGTTCTCCTGAACTCGTTCTCGCTTTTTAAGGTTTTCCACAAAGTCCTGGTTGTCCAAGGTGTGTCAGGTCTGCCACAAGAACATGATGTTCGGCGTCAAGTGCAAACACTGCAGGTAGAGTGTGGGCGGTGCCATCCTTAGTTGGCTCTGATTGGACGGCATGCACGTCAATCCCAGCGTTGCGTGTCTTAATTGGTGCTCCTATCTCTGCAGGTTAAAGTGCCACAACAAATGCACAAAAGATGCTCTTCCCTGCAAAATATCGATTATTTCATGTAAGTCAAAAACCTCTCTTCTTGACCATAATTTCAAGCCCTGAGAATAAAAAAAAATTAAAATAAGCACCCATTAATTAATGCATATTTGTAATGTAATTGATTGATTAATGAATTGGTGAGGAGATGTCTGAACGGGTTAAAGCTGCAATTTAAACAAGCTGCATTGGATGCAGTAATTCAATTCTTCAATAACTGTTAAATCAATAAAGAGAAGAATTTTGCTAATAATATCAGCCCCTTCTGCTGCAATTTAGTCCGAAAGATCCGGAGGACGGAGTCTGTACCGTCGGACATCAACAACCCTACGGACCGACCTGCCGACGCCCCGCAGTTTGGAACGTTACCAAAGACACTTAAAAAGGTAAACACCTATGTTTGCCAGCCCCATATGACAGACCGGGTCTCCGTATCTCAACGAAGGAAATGTCATAAAGCCTCAGATTTCATCATCCGTAAGGTGTTTGTTTTTGATAACTGTTGTGTAGTCGTTTCTGAACATTACGTTCATACCCCTTTACTCCTTGATTTTATCCTGTACCTTTCTGGTAGCGCCCTCTACTGGGTACACATAAGAAGCGTTTTTTTTTTTTTGCTTTACAGAATGGCCATGTGACCGTTCAGTTGTTCCATTATCAGCTCGTAAGTGAGGTGTGTGTCTCTCTCTCCCTCAGGATCACCCTCCAGTTCACAACCAGCTGGACTCCAGCAGTAACCCCTCCTCCACCACTTCCTCCACACCATCCTCCCCTGCCGCCTTTCAGCAGAGCAACCCCCCCAGTGCCACGCCTCCCCCCAACCCCTCACCCAAGGGTTCCCGTGACAGCCGCTTCCACTTTCCCGGTGAGTCCTCGCCAGCACCCCCATCCATGTTTTGCATGCTCTCCTCCTGTAGGGGGCGCCTTGCTGAGCTCGAGTGAGTGTCCACTCTGTCACTTGATCCTCTTTAACAGAACTAACATAAACCAGACCGTGGGCTGCTGGAATGTGGGAATCTGAATCACTAACTGCCTCTCTAACCTGGTATCTCTGATTTTCTCTTGCTCTCTCTCATTCTTTCTATCTTTCCCTATGGTGTTTTTTTTTTTTTTTACCTCGATCTATTTTCAAGCCGCCTGCTACTTTCAGCACAGACAGCAGTTTGTCTTCCCCGGTGAGTTCATGTCCTGCCCATGTAAAATCCATATTTTTATTGCTCTTGCCAGATATGAAGGCTTGCCCCTCTCTTGCCCCTCTCTTGCCCCTCTCCTACCCGTTGGCGATTTATGAAACCAGAGCTTGCTTTCCTGAAAAGACACTGGCATGGTTTGACACGTTCTTGTCACTGTGTGCATAGCTGGGTTCTTGCCCTAGTAGTGAAAGTGAGCAACTGCTCCGGTCTGACCCTGTGTCTTGCCTGGTGTACAGTGTTTTCCACATTCTAAGCTAAAGAAAATTCTGCCAGCATATTTGTAGAATAACTGACATGCTTTTTATTTACAAAAACACACCTTTATCCTCATACAGAAGTCTCCGGTTTACCACAGTCTGCAGCTTTACATTGTGATGGATGTCTGGACTCTGGGTAAGTTATGACTCCTCGTGTTGTTAGTCTGGTCTTTCATTGGAATCCTCAGACATTCTTTTCTTGTGAAAAATCATGTGGCCTACCTCCCTGAGCACTGTAAACCCTTCGGCCTACCTCCCTGAGCACTATAAATCCTGTGGCCTACCTCCCTGAGCACTGTAAACCCTGCGGCCTACCTCCCTGAGCACTGTAAACCCTGCGGCCTACCTCCCTGAGCACTGTAAACCCTGAGGCCTACCTCCCTGAGCACTGTAAACCCTGCGGCCTACCTCCCTGAGCACTGTAAACCCTGTGGCCTACCTCCCCGTGCACTGTAAACCCTGCGGCCTACCTCCCTGAGCACTGTAAACCCTGTGGCCTACCTCCTCAGGGAGACGGAGAAGCAGGGAGATGAACATGGACTGCAGCAGGAGGAGCATGAACAAGCTATGGCAGGGGTAGGTGTGTGTGTGGGGGGGGGGGTGTATGTCTGTATTGAGTGATTGAGTGGAGTTTGGGTGAGGTTGGGTTTTTAGACCCTTGTGGACCTGGAAGGATATAAAGCCACAGGAGAAAGGGGGAAGGGGGCTTAGTGCATTAATGCTGAGGTTTTAACGAGAATAAAATCCAACTGAATCTCTTGCTAGAGAGTTTTTATAAGAATCCCTAGCAGCTTCTCTGTAGCCAAACTATGTAGCTGAATCAGCGGAAAGCTGGAAAACATTATCTTGTTCATAATACACCCTCGTCGTGGACTTTTATAAAGGTATCCAGCCAGAAAACGCTTCAGAAGAACCATCGCAGAGCGCCTGTACGTCGATATGAGCCGGGTGTGCTTGTCTTGCAGGGGGAGGAAGATGCAGACGAGGAGGAAGACCCAGGAGAGGATGGGGAGGGGGAGGGGCAGGACAAAGTGAGCTCGGAGGGCGAAGGTGAGGGAGATGAACTGGACGACCTGCCCAGCTCACGGGGCGGCCGGTGGAAAGGCCCCATCTCGCGCAAGGCCAGCCAGACCAGCGTGTACCTGCAGGAGTGGGACATCCCGTTTGAGCAGCTGGAACTGGGCGAGCTCATTGGCAAGGGGCGCTGGGGCAAGGTACACCGGGGCCGCTGGCATGGCGAGGTGGCCATCCGACTGCTGGAGATTGACGGCAACAACCAGGACCACCTGAAGCTCTTCAAGAAGGAGGTGATGAACTATCGGCAGACGCGGCACGAGAACGTGGTGCTCTTCATGGGGGCCTGCATGGCGCCTCCACATCTGGCCATCATTACCAGGTGAGGGGGGAGTCAGCCTGGGGATTGAGGGGTGTGGCTTTTCCTGTTGTTATTCTTGTGGGAAGAATAGCTAGGATTGTAGCCAGCTTGGAATGATTCATATTAAATAAAAATGTCTGCCAAGTATCAAAGCAAAGTAACAATTAAAAACTGATGATTACGCTACATAATAACCTCCTTTTAATGTATGCAATTATGGACATCTGAAGTGGTTTGGCGTGCCTCTCTGGTCACCGAAACCGTCTCCCTGATTATTCCTTAGCTTCTGTAAAGGACGGACACTGTACTCTGTCGTGAGAGACGCCAAAAACACACTGGACATCAATAAGACCAGGCAGATCGCTCAGGAGATTGTGAAAGTGAGCAACTGACCCATACAGTAACAGAGACGACTTTTCTTATCTTCTCCTTTCATTTCCGTAAGGAGGACATCTGACTGTACTTTTTATTCCTCAGGGAATGGGCTATCTTCACGCCAAGGGAATCGTCCACAAGGACCTCAAGTCCAAGAACGTGTTTTATGACACTAACAAGGTGGTCATCACTGACTTTGGGCTCTTCGGGATATCGGGAGTCGTCCAGGAAGGAAGGTGAGGACTCGCTTTGGGCCTGTTTGGTTCTGAACCACTACGCTAAATGGTACCCACTACCTACAGGTAGCAAATCGTGTTTTATCATCCCTGGCTAATGGTCGCAGAAATGCTTTGTTCCTTTAGAGAGTGGTCCATGTGTGTCTGTGCGTCCATATGTCCAGGCGGGAAAACGAGCTGAAACTGCCCCATGGATGGATCTGTTACCTGGCTCCGGAGATTGTGCGGCGGATGGGCCCAGGGAATGACGAGGACCGTCTCCCGTTTTCCAACGCCGCCGATGTCTATGCCTTCGGGTATGAGCAGATGCCCATAGTTTCTGAGATGATGTTAAGGACTTCACATCCAGCAGGCTCTGTCTTTAATAAAATGAGATGACCGGCTCTCTGCTTGCGTCTCCTAGCACCATCTGGTACGAGCTACAGGCCCGGGACTGGCCGATTACCAAGCAGCCCGCGGAGGCCACCATCTGGCTGGTTGGCAGCGGAGAGGGCATCAAAAAGGTGTTGGCCGAGATCAGCATGGGCAAGGAAGTCACGGTGAGCGCTCCGGTCAAGAGGTCGGGTTGGGCGTCTGAGCCGGGAGAGTAGCAGCGTGGAGCGGGAGGCTTCAGCTCCGGATAAATGTGGCGTTAAGCCGACTGCAGGTTCCTGGGAAGCGGCTAGTGTGCGATGGCGTCGTCTCCAACGGCAGGTCGCGGCGCTGCAGCCGTCAGACGTGCGAAAGAAGCATACCACCAGAAGATGCATTTCACACGTACACACGGGTGTGAAAACGAACTGTGTTAACCCTCTGGAGCCTAGGGGTAGGAAACACACTTTCACTGACTGGGGCATGATCACACATTTCTTCAAATATGAT
>JAODLC010000106.1:1503596-1520179 GCA_026781145.1 Hippopotamyrus pictus
ACAGATTACGGATTTAGCCAGCGTTTTTTTCATGATTCTACATTAAGATTTCAGCGAGATATAAACTGAAATAGACGTGAAAAGTACGCTGCATCGCCGACGATGCACTCGACCCCCAAGAGTTAAATGACGACCCACCTGTTCTGTTCCCCCCCCCATTGCCCCCCACCAGGAGATCCTTTCTGCCTGTTGGGCCTACGACTATAGCGACAGACCCAGCTTCACCCATCTGGCCGACATGCTGGAGAGGCTGCCCAAACTCAACCGCCGGCTCTCACACCCGGGACACTTTTGGAAGTCTGCAGAGTACGTATCCTAGAGGCGGGATGGCAACGCATTGGACACTGAACGCAGTGCCCCCCCTCCCTTCCCCCTTCCCAGTTGTGCTCTAGCCTTGGATGCACGGCCATACAGGACCAGAAGCAGAGAGTCGCCACGTATATGTTTGCATCATTGGTGACTGGGGTGGGGGCTGCTCCTTGTGATAAAACTGGGATGCCCCAATACCCCCCACCCCCAAATCCCAAGTGGGCACCCCCACTGAATGTCATATGGTGTACAGTACCTGAAGCCTTTAGTGCTGATGATCTGCTCGATTCTACGCCAGGAACGGACAGAGATGGTCTTTCTTTGAACGGATGGATACCGTGTAACAGACTAATTAAAGGTCCTGCTGCATTCTGCTGAGTTTAAATTTTTTTTGGGGGGGGAGGGTGGGTGGGGACAACTAAAACTTAACTGAAACTTTTATCATGTGCTGTTTTTCTTGTCTTTTGTACCATGGATAGTCTGCAATGGAATCGACTGTACTTTTAAACACAGCTGTGAAACCTTTTTTGTTAAAGTTGTTGTTGTTATTAAGATTGGATTTGGTGCCACATAAACCACTGTGTCCCAGTGCTGTCACACCCACGGATGTGTGAATCGACTTGCGCCGGCCTAGCATCGGCTTCAGACCTGCCGTTCCCGGTGGCACCTCCACGCAGCTTCACACACGCGGCGGGGCAGCTGGATGCCAAGAGAAGTTCTTGCCAGACTGGCCGGTGGCACCAGGACAAGCACTAAAGAAAATGAGATGGGGAAAGAGCAGTTGAGCGGAACCGAAGGTTCTGGATTTGGTTTCTGTTTCCACAGAAAGTCTTAATTTAAAACCCACCAGTGTGCGGCGAGTAGTGGGGGCAGTGCATGTGAAAGGCACCATTTCTGTGCAGTGAAGCACACGTACTGTGACGGGACAGTGTGTGATTCTGGGTTTATCTTTTCCTCATTTTACTGTATGTTTGGTTACACCCCTCTTCTGATTCCCCTGATCGGGCGCTTAATCAGATAAAGTCTCAACTTACAACCTTTCTCTGACTATTCATATTCCCCCCCTAACTTTCTGTTAACGCATCACATGCAGTTCCTCTGAATGCTCCGTCACTAACCTCCTGATTCCCACTAACCTCCGCCTTTGCTTCTCTTTTTTCTCTCTCTCTCCTCTTCCCGTCTTTGTCCTCCCCCGTCTCCGATCCCGCCCCGATGTAGGTTGTAGCAAGCAGCGCGAATCGCAGGCAGAGCCTGGCATGTTCCTGAAGCTGTTAACCTGACTTGTGCGTCGCTGGCAGAGAGAGGCAGTGCTTCTGATGAGAATCTACATGGGGTGGGGAGGGGTAGGTGGATTCTGGGAAACCTTGTCTCAGCCCCTTACCGGCACAGACAGTTTTTGTTTTTAAGTACTTGTTTGGTTAATTTGTTTTTATATTAGCCTTTACTGCTAGGTTTCTTGTCAGCTGCTGACACCGGCCACTTTATTCATATAAATGTTCTGTTTAATGTTCTTTTTCTCAGCCGCTGCAAGCCTACCTCTGTATCCTGCCTTCACTTTGCCAATTGTAGCAATTGTCCGTGCTTGTCTTGTTTCTTTCTTTTTAATTTCCCGGGCCGACTCCAGTGGAAGCCTGGCTTCCTGACAACCTTTTGGCAATAGAACTCTTTTCGTGGCAATTTTTGACCAAACCCCACTCCGCCGCATACTTCCCCCCCGGTCACATGTTATGGGGGTGGGGGCACTTCCTGTCTTCCTGTTTCTTCCTGTGTTGGAGTCGCCAGTGCAGCGAGGCGGTTGGCGGACGTGTAGCGCAGTGCCAAGAGGTCTGTCTGGTTTTGCAGCATTTTGTCTACAGGACTGTTGTTTTTGAGACTGTGGATCGAGTTCTCTCCCTGTTAGATGACGGGAGACCACTGAGCAGACGTGTTTTAAGATACACAATTTAAAAACCATCAAAAAAAAAAAAAAAACTAATAGCAAGTGGGAAAAAACAACTACAACTCGTTGGCATGACAGTGTTTTTTTTTTTATCATTACCTCTTGTGCACTAGTGTGTGTGTGTGTGTGTGTGTGTGTGTGTGTGCGTGCGTGCGTGCGTATCGGCACATGATTGTTACAATTACCCAATGGCTACCATGTGGTTGAATGTACTGTTTGGGATAACTAGGGGTTAACTCTTTCAGTTTTGGAGAAGATCTATAAATATATAAATATTGTTTTATTTAATGTACAGCTAACATAATTCTTTTAATATTTGTATAAACATTTTATATTTCACTGTAACATCATAACATTTTTAAATAGGTACAACTTCCCCAGCAGTGTACAGATCTTTATGTATTTTTTCCATGTACAAAATGGTTAAACATAAATTATACATTTTTTAGAATGGGTCAATGTTTTTTTATGTCATGTAAGAATTCATATTTTTGTATTGCATGTGGCAGCCATACTGTACACACAGGTTTTGTTTCCGTTCTTGAAAGACAATAAAGCCTCCTTATGTGACTCCGTCTTCCTCTGTTCTAAAATGGGTGGTAACATCAGTTTGTGACCAAAGGAAGCCATGTTGGAAGTCGGAGCCCATACACTGAAGACCCAGGTCTGAAATGACTAAAAACAACCAATGAATCTGTGCTTGTCTGCATGTGAGGTATCTCAGGGGTCTGACACAACAAGGTTACCTCCCAATGTCTGCTGCTTTTTGAAACAATGCTGATACCCACCCCCACCCCCACCATATACTAGTAATAACTGCCCTCATTACCTCTATTGTTTGTGGGGTTGTGGGAATACTATTGATCACACATGCAGAATACCATGTTTGTATCAGCTCCCTTTTAGTTTATGACAGGTTGTTGGCCACCACTATCACCTTGCATGGTGCGTGACTTGGCAATATGAAGTCTCTGGTGCTGTAGTTTAAGTTCTTTGTGTTCATGATTGGTAAATAATTTTATGTGACGAAGAATGAATTTTAAGTAGATACTTCTTAATTCTTAGCTGCATTTCTGTCCATCACACAGTTCTGACCCTGTGCAAAAGATTCCAGTATCTTCACGCATTCAAAATCCAACACAACTTAGTTTATTGCCTGAGGTATAATTTGGCATGTGTCAGGGTCAGCACCCGTCTGTCCCAGCCTTTCATGCCTCCTCCCCGTTTGGCCAGCAGGTGTCACTGGCCATCCTGCCCTCCCTGATGTCCAAGTCCTTAGTCTGTTTCCCCCAACTCCCTGCACTGCCACATGGCTCTATGGGCTGAGCATGTGGTTACTAAACCCTATAGCTGCCTCTGTTTTTGTCTTCAGTAGATTTTGTTCCCTAGTGTTTGTATTAGTTTTCCTACTTCCTGAGTTTTGTGGTTTGCGTTTTGTTTTGGGTTTTGCTTGGTGCTAGTGTTGGTGGTTATGTATTACTTGTCTTTGGTATATTCTTCTGTTTCTTAGTTTCCCTGTTGGTCTCTCGGTTCCTTGATTTAATTATTAGTTTCACCTGCTGCCTGTTTTCTTGCGCCAGTCCTTGTGTGTTCTACCTGATTGCTAGTTGTCCCGCACCCTCCCAGATTGGTTAATTGTTTCATGTCTCACTCATCCTGCGTCATTACTTGGTTCGGTTTGTGTATTTATGTTTCTGCCTTAGTTCAGTTCCTGAGCTGGTCATTGTGTTGGATGTTTAGATGTTACTCTGTTCTGTGGTATGAGTTTGTGCTTTGTTCCCTTGCTTGTTCTTGCTCCCTGTGTTACTTTGTTCCTGGACCTTGTTTCCTTGTTATTCCTTGTAGTTGGTTGTTGTTTTTCCCCCTTTTGCTTTTTAACCCTTCATGGTCCTTTGCTTTGTAGTTTTTCCTTGTGTTTTAGTTTCTATAATGAACCCCCTTGTGTTTGAGCTGCCAGTGGATTGTCACCTCTTTTTCTGCCTGCACCATGCCACACTTCTGTAACAAGCAAGTATGCATAGACTGCACCCACGAGTGTGTGTGTGTGTCCCCCAGATAACAGCAGTACAGTAGTCTAACTTACTGTATACAAAAGCATGTATTCATTTGCTACAGAAAGGCACAAGTCTGTAAATGCTGGATTTTTCTGCATCCAAACTTGCCTTTTTCCAGTAGAGGTCTGATGACTGCTATGTGAAGTTGGTCATACACATTGCCTGAAGACACATTCATTTTGCCAGTTGTGCACTTCATACACATTTCTGGGAAGGCTTTCTGCAAGATTTTGAAATGTTTTGGACTTTTTGCCCATTCATCCAGGAGAGCATTTGTGAGGTCAGGCCCTGGTGTTGGAAATGAAGGCCTGGCTCGCAATCACCATTCTAGTCCATCCCAAAAGTGTTCTATGGGGTTGAGGTCAGGGCTCTGTGGGGGTCAGTCAAGTTCTTCCTCACCAAACTCACCTGTGTCTTTGGACCTTGGTTTGTGCACTGGGGCCCAGTCATGCTGGAAAGATGCTTTTCCCAAAAGGGCAGAAAAGGGCTTTTCCCAAAATGTTCCCAAAAGCTCAACATTGTCCAAAATGACTTTATGTATATAACCCCCCCACCCTGTCAAACTCCTTCTGAATGTATTAATTGTTAGATTTAGGGGATGCCATGTCATGGAGCACCTGGGTCAATGCAAGACACAAACTAAAGGCTAGAATATAAACAGCCATAGATTTAAAATCGCAAGTTGAGGCCTGGGTGGTGCCTGTAGAAGTCAGGCAGGCGAATCATTTGCCATGTTTTGGCGATAGCAGGAAAGATGCCCACTCCCATTAGGATGAAGACCCTCCCATTTATAAAAGCCAGACTGTTTCCAAAAATGTTCCCAATTATTAAGGGCTATGCTTTACATACTTTAGGGAGGGTAGCCTACTATGGATTACATCCCCTCTGTAAAGGACTGATAAGGGATCAGAGACCATTATTAATTAGTACGTTTTTATTAACTGTGGTGCTATTAGTTTAAAAATTGTAACTGCATGGTGTCTAGGGTCAACACCATGACGAATTCTGGTGGACAATGTGATCAAAAAAATGAACTTTTACCACAGACGTGGTATTGAGAAATTAGTCCAAGTTTTTTTTGTTATATAGTACGAACTAAGTTGACGATCCCCCTGTTCTTTTGGATATTTTCCACTCATTCGTCACGACTTTTTATCAAACACACTGAATGCCGTTATAGCCCCACATCTCCACTCTGATTATGTCCCAAAAATCATAATATCTCCATCAAGTTCCCACACGAAATTAAGCATTTCTTAAATATCTGAGATAAAGAATTTTGCCGGAATTTATTTAAATTAATTTATTTAAATGCTGCCGGAATTTTTTAAAACGTACACATGCAAGTAGTGTTTCACTTCATCATGCTGAACCGCGCACAAAGAAAACGAAACGGGAAGTGGGCGTACAGTAAGCCATACCGTTAATATACTGAGATAGTTGTTTCCACATACTCGGACTAAAGCAACTCTGTAGGAGTATGGCACATTACAACCAGCAACCGTTTTTTAACCCAGTAAGTAAAATTATATATGGCTTTAGAAAGCATTCTATTTTTAGGATATACGGTGGTGAGCAAAAAAAGACGAGAACAATAGAAAATTTCGAGGCTTATTTTCTTCTGTCTTGTCATATGATCTCCTTAGTTTCTCTTTGCATTTAATTCCTACCAGTTACACCATCTGATGTTAAGCGCCCGTTTTTTTACAGACTGTCCCCTTCACCGGTTCTATTCAAGGTGGACTTCAAGACGGGAAAACAATCACCATTACCGGAAAAGTTAAACAAAATACGGAGAGGTTGAGTACTGAATTTGACTTGATCGAAGTCTAAAACGGGTGCAACTGTTGGAACTAGTTGTAAAGGTATATGGGGGAGGCGGTTCGTGACCGCGATCTGAAATGCGCATGAAATCTAATTTCTGTATTTTTTATTTTACGCCAGGTTCCATGTGAACTTGCAGTGCGGGTCGAGGGCGGGAGCGGACGTAGCGCTTCACTTCAACCCGAGGTTTGATAATTATCCCGCATACGTAGTCGTGAACACCTACAGGAACTCAGCGTGGGGCGCAGAGGAGCGAAAGTACGAGGCTCCTTTCCCTTGGGGCTCCACATTCACGCTGACTATCATGGTCAGTCGTGACAAATACAAGGTCAGAAGAATGAAACATCGCTCTCATTACCATCACATATAGAATTATTAATCTTTTATTTTTACTGTGTTATAGCCGATTTTAATTGATATGGGTGGAGTCAAGGGTCATTCCTATTATATGCATATTTCATGCCCCATCAAATATGCCTTAAAGTACTGATATTACTTGGTTTTATTTTATATCAAGTAAATTAGACCTCGAGGTCAACTGTAATTAGTGTAATTACTTCATCCTCAGTTGATGACCAATGGAAACCACTTCATGGAATATAATCACCGCATCCCCTTCGGTCAAGTGGACACCATCTCAGTGGCTGGTGGAGTTGAGCTGGCCTCCATCAGCTTCCAGAATCCCACGGTGAGCTAACGGGGAGGTGGCTGTCAGGGTCGGCATCTATCCATCCATTTCCTACATGTTTTGGTGGCCTGCTGCTGTGCTGCTGGCCATCCAGTTCCCTCCTCTGTCTTATAGCCCTTAGCCCTAGTGTGTTTCCCTGTTTCCCTGGCAGCCATGTAGTTAAGGGATGAGCCTGTGGCTCAGAGACTGTACTCTCCAGTCATGGGTTTGAGGCTGGCTGGAAGACTGCCTCATCTGTTATTTCACATTTTTTCTGGTTTTCTGTTTCCTAGTGTCCCGTTATTATTTATCTTTGTGTCCCCATTTTAAGTTATCCAGCTCGTGCCCTGTTTTATTATGTTCTGCATGCGCAACTGTTCCCAGTCTAGTCCTTCCTATTGTTGTTAACCTTTAGTGTTTGTTAATGTTTCACAGTTCCATGCTTGTTAATTGCAACCCACCCCACCTTAGTTGACCTGAATCCTTTTGATTGTTTTATTTGATTATGATTTAGACCTATTCCTTGTTTGCCCTGATTCTCTTTGTGTATTTAAGTGCTTGCCCTCACTGTTTGTTAGTCAGTCATTGTGCACATGCTACCGCGTGTTGTTGCTTAGCTTGGTTGCCTAGTCCTGCTCCCTGTGTTCTGTCCACTAGGTGTTACTTTGTGATTCCTTTAACTGGTACTTTACTTTTTCCTGTTTGTTTCTGACCCCTTGCTGTCCCTGTTTTGTGCTTTTCCCCGGTGTGCTCAATGTTTTTAAACTCTGAGCTGCTCCGTGGATCCTCACCTTTTTTCTCCCTCTTCTCCATGCCTCACTGTAACAGGCAGCAACCTGAAACCTGCGAAATGGGACTTGCTGCTCATTGCATTCATTTGTAAGATCTGAAAAGAAATGAGTTTTGTTGCGTGACATTAAACGCTAATGATATTTTTTTCCCTCTACAGGCTCCATATGTGCCACCACAGCAAGCATTTCCTGTATGTATCAACTTGGAATGAGTTTACCGAAAATTCACAGATGATCAAAACAATGTCAGAATTGACATAAAATTTCAATGCTTCAATTGTTGCCGATCACGTGACACATTTGCGCTGCAATAATTCCCAAATCTATAAACATAAGGGCAATTTCACATATGGCAGCATGTGAGTAAAACTGGTGTATCATGCAAAGGCAGTGGTTTCATGCAATACTCGCATGATCTCACAAGCTTTTTTTTTAATTTTCAAAATTATGATTTGGATCATAAAAAAGCTGGCTGCTCACCACTGCTTTTTCTAAAATTTTAAATGTTGACCTGCGGCACAACTTTTTTTTGGTGTATTATTGTAAAAAACGGTTTTATTTTCAGAGCTCATGTGTTGTCATTGACAAGACTTACTGAAAGTTGCTTTTTTTTTCTTGCATTCTTTAGTCTTACTGTACTCCCACACAAGCTTTTCCAGTAAGTATTCACACGCTAACAATGCTAACTGAAGGAGTGGTATGCACTCTGCAATACTTGGCTATCAAACACACAGAAAAGACGTTGCTAATTTGAAGGGTATTTTATTCTGACAGTTTTGGCTGCTGGTTTAATTGAATTTCATTACCGAACGATGACAGTCAGCCTCAGTTTTTTTTTCATTTACAGTATTTGAGTTGTCATCTGTCACATTAGTGTTACAATGAATATTTTTCATAGTGATTTCTCATAAATGAAATGATGACCATGGCTTCTGGTTCATGGTGCGTTGTCCAATTTTTGATCATGTGATCATGATTAGCACATGTGGCGGTCTTAATGTTGGCATGGTGGGTCAGTCTTTAACTTATCACTGATCCCTTATACCAAATTTGATCCGTGACATTCATTTTATCATTTGGGTTCAGCTCACCTCCGCCATTTCTGAAAATTGACATTTTGACCCGCAGCACAACTGCAGCTATTTTCAGAGTTTTCAGTTTTATTTTCAGAGTTCATGTGTTGTGTCACTGACCAGACTTATTTAATAGCTGTAATTTATTCTCACTTTCTTTTAGTCTTACTGTCCTCCTCCACAAGCTTTTCCTGTAAGTATTCACACGCTAGCAATGCTAACTGAAGGAGTGCAGTGGCGCTCTGCAGTGCTGTTGTTAGATGTCATGAGACGCCTTAGGGCAACTGGGAAGAGAACTCTGTGAAAAACAAAATGAACCATTTATAGCAAGGGAAATCATATTGGAGAGGGAAATAAAAAAAAGTGAACTAAAGATACTGTACAATTGTGTTTGCTTTCTAATGAATGCAAATAACGGTGTGTTACATAAATATTAATTCAGTGAAGTGTTTACTTAGTGTGTTAATGTGTGCAGACCTTTTGGTAAATTATTTTAAAAATTACTTTCTTTACTATTTCAGCCACAGTATGGTGCATTTCCGGTAGGTACCAGAAAGCTTTACTATTTAACACACAGAAAAGACACCGCTAATTTGAAAAGTGTTCTCTTACTGTTTTAGCAGCAGATTTAATTTAATTACAAAATTGTAACAGTCGGCTTTCTATTTTTTAGTTTGAGTTGTCATCTGTCACACGGGTTTGACAATGGAGATTTATTTTTATATTGACTTTTCATATATAAAATGAAGTTTGTCGTGGTGCAGGCAAAAATGAGGGTGACGATCTACTTGCAGCTCAGAGACTAAAGGGGTCTTATTTAAACAATAATGGGACACGCGGGGAAATCACAAAATGAAAGGGAGCACAAGGGGTCAGAACTAAACGTGAGAAGAACCATAAAACCAATAAACTAACATGCGAAGGGAAACAGGCAGCAGTAACAGTAACAGAAGAAACAGAGTAACACACAACAAAATTAGCACAGACCTAATATAACTGGGGAAATGAACTTAGGTAAGAACTTAAATACACCTAGAAATTTGGAGCAAACAAGAAACAATTAACTGATCAACCGAGGCACAAGAACAAAGAGAAACAGTTGCAAACAGTAACACTAAATATGGGACAAAGAGACATAGAAAACACTGAAATTAGGAACGCTAACCATACACTAGGAATTACTACATTAGGAAACTTAACTCGGGACAAAAAATACACACAGAGAAAACCTAAGACCAAGGAAACCAAAACAGAATATAAACGCGGGAGAAACGGAAACCCAAATAAGCACTAAATATCAGATGAGGTTAGCCACAGGCCAGTCCCGAACCCGTGACCCCTGGGGTTCACAGACTGAACCACACTTCATAGTCCCGGAAACAAGAAAAATGCATCAGGAAGACTAGGGACCAAGGCAGAGAGGGGTAAAGGTAGGATGACCAGCAATGCCTGCTGGCCAAATGGGGAAGGGTGATGGAGGGCGGGGTCGGACGGTGCAGACCCTGACAGTCTGGCTTCTGGGTCATGGTGTATTTCCTAGTTTCTGATGAAATGCAACGCATGTCATGATGATTGTGCATGTGGTTGTTTTAATGTCGGCATGGCAGGTCAGCAGGTGGCGCTGTAGCTTCAGACCTCCAGAGCTGCTGGTTAATTTTCCCACATCTACTGTGTATGCAGCCACGAGGCCTAGTCAATGGGTGGCTTTCATTCAAGTAACAGAATTACTTAGCTGGGCAGCTGTTTGTTTTACTGTTTTAGGTGATGTGACTTAGAAGATGCTGTGACAGGCAGGCATCTTTGTCTCTCGGTAGCCTCTTTTTATGACCAAAGTAGCTCATAGGACTTTTTTCCCTTTATACCATTGCATGTATTTAGCTGTTTTTTACAGTGTAACGATACTAATTTTTGCTTGCTAATGCTATGTAGTAGATATTGCTGTCAGAAAAGCAGAGCTAAATACCCAGCATTTGGTCTTAAGTGACTATGACAGTGTTTCCCAAAACGGTCCTTGGGGAACCACAGACAGTCCACATTTTTGCTCCCTCCCAAGATAAAACATGGACTGTCTGAGAGTCCCTGAGGGTAGTATTGGGAAGCACTGGACTAGGACTTCCTGAATGGCAGCCAAAGTACATCACTATGAAATGAGTAAATTCTGGGGCCTGGTAGAAAATTATTTGGCCCCTCTCTCTCCCTCCCTTCCTTCCTCCCTCTCTCAAATGAGCAAATTCAAAACTCAGTCCATTTTTTTGTGTGTTTTGAGACAAGACTGCAAATGACCTAAAGTCAGGCTTCCTCGTCGTATGTTACAGTACTGGAAACCAAAACTCACTCAGTCCTTATTGTAATCCAATGAAGAACTTTTATTTAAGAGTGAGTTTTGGAGATTTTGCTTCTTGGTCACCAATCTGCTCTCATAGACTAGAAGTGGAAGTTTTTTTTTTAATTCATCTTTCTGTATATTCCTTTTTTTCAGGGCTACTTTTTTTGCACATATATATATTTTAAAGGTGAAGGTAGAAATTTTCTTTCTTTTATCCCGAAAGTTTGTCAGGATTAATTCATGGAAAAATTGAAGAAAGGCCACAATCAGATATGTTTTTGTTATTCTGTCAGACATTACACATCATTTGAAGAGGTAGCTAAGAAAATATCCCCTTACAGGGATGTAGGTGACTTCCTACCTGACTGATTTAATTTAATATTGTTCCCATAACTATTTTACAGGCCATGCCTGGATATTCTTCCTCCTTCGTAAGTACACCCCCCTCGACTTACCATCCAATAACCATAGTTGCTGTGATGCTCACATCATAGTGGGCGTGGCCACAGTGCCCTGGTGACACTAATTGTTTTTTGTGTACCCAGGTCATTCCGTACAAGGCCACCATACCTGGTGGATTTTTTGCAGGGAGGAATATCACCATCCAGGGCGTGGTCCATGCTGAAGCTAAAAGGTCTGGTGCGAGCAGGATCTCACACCTGTGTGACACAGGATAGGGCTGTCAGGATGCAGGTTCACAAGTTTAATTAGTTGTTCACCCGTGACATTGATGACAGTCACTTTTCACTTTATGTACTGGAAGCAATTTTTTCAGCCTGATGTCATTGCATCAGTTCATAAGAAAGGCTTCCTTCTCTGAATCATAGTGTTTCGTCCTCGTACAGGTGATTGTAGGTTAGAGGTAAGGAGACAAAGGACAGGTGAAATAACAAAAATGAATGCCTTGTTGACATCTCTGCTCAGGTTCCACGTCAACCTGTGCTCCCGATCTGGGATCGCCCTGCATTTTAACCCCCGTTTCGATGAGAATATAGTGGTGCGCAACAACCAGGTGCAAGGCAGATGGGGCACGGAGGAACGTTCTGGAGGCATGCCCTTCAGCCGAGGCCAGACGTTCATGGTAACGGACGCCACCTCTACTCCTTTTCCATTGCATTTGCTGGAGGTCTTGTGTCACAAGTGTACTGTGGTTGGATACTGAAGCATCTTCCAACTGCTTCTCCAGTACAGGTTCATGGGGAGTCTGGAGCCTGTCTTAGGTAGCATAGGGCACAATGCAGGTACATCCTGGGAGCGATGCCAGTCCATTGCAGGGCACACAGTCATATACTCAGGCAATTTAAAGATACCGATTCAAAATACTTGGGCTTGCAAATGTCTAAACCCTGAATGTGTGAGGTAACAGTGCCTCAGGCTGAAGCACGTGCCACCCCCACAAGACAGAATAAATAGTTACTGAATGCACCCCCAGTTGGGACGCTGTGTAAAATGTAAATAAAAACAGTATGCAGTGACTTACAAATCATATAAACCCATATTTAATTGTAATACACGCCGAATGCGGTTTGGCATTATCCTGCAGAAATATGCAAGGCCTTCTCTGAAAGAGACGTCGTCTGGATGGTAGCATGTGTTGTTCCAAAGCCTGTCATACATACTTGTACAGTATATATCATTAATGGTGCCTTCCTAGATGTGCAGGCTACCCAGGCCATGGACACTAATGCACCCCCACACCATCACGGATGCTGGCTTTTGAACTGTCCACTGATAACAAACCGTATGGTCCATCTTCTCTTTAGCCCGGAGAACGCAGCGTCCATGATTTCCAAAAAGAATTTGAAATTTTGATTCGTCAGATCACAGGACAGTTTTCCATTTCGCCTCAGTTCCATCTTAAATGAGCTCGGGCCCAGAGAAGTCGACGGTGTTCCTGGATCGTGATTAGATATGGTGTTTTTTTGTATGGTAGAGTTTCATCCTGCATTTTTGGATGAAGCAACGAACTGTGTTCACAGTCAGTGGTTTTTGGAAGTGTTCCTGAGCCCATGCAGTGAGTTCCACTATAAAATCATGTCTGTTTTTAATGCAGTGCAGAATGGGGGAACCATACTGCGGTTAGACTGGATGATCTGTCATTTCATTAGCAGGAACATACAAGTAAGGCAATGAGGCGATATTTGGCAGGGATGATCATTTAATTTACAACTCCCTAGACCAAAGATTATTTACAGTTATACAGTGGCAGTCAAAAGTTTGGACACACGTACCCACAGAAAGATTTATTTGTACTGTTCTCTGCATTTTAGAATAATTATAAAGATATCAAAGCTATAAAATTATGCACTGAACAAAAATGTATTTAAAAAAAATCAATTTGTTGAGGGGGGAGGCAGCTCTGTGGGTTGGGACTCAGAAGGTCACTGGTTCAAACCCCTGGGTCAACAGAGTGATTCCACCATTGGGCCCTTGAGCAATGCCCTTAACCCCTATCGCTCCAGGGACTGGTTGGCCCTACTTTCTTTGCTACACTAGTTCAATGAGGTGGGCTCCTAGGATGCTTTTCCAGCTGTCCTGAAGGAGGTCCCACACATACTGGGCACTCCTTGGCTGCTTTCCCTTCACTCTCTGGTCAAACAGCTTCAAAACAATTTCTACCATGTTTAGGTCAAGTGACCAGGTCATGCGATGTGACAAATTATTACTCTGTCGGCTGCTTGGTATGTCCAAACTTTTGACTGAGGTCATTTTGGGATCTTTTTTTAGTCCATGCTCTAGAGTAGGTACTTTTTGCTTGACCGAGTACTACTGGGTGGGGCTTATGGCAATAAACTTTGCTGATTGGTTGTCACCTGGAAGTGTGAGGAAAATAAGTAGTGGAGCAAAAACTGAGCAAGTGTGAAGTTTAAGCTATGTCTCCCATGCTTATTTAGCATAAAACTCACAGTTCCTGTGCTGTCGTGGGAAAGCACCAGACAGTCGCCAGGATTTACAGAAGTTCCCAGTCGAGATGACTCAGGAACTACGCTCATGAACTTAGGTCGGAAAGTGACTGGTGTTTCCTGCCTTGTGTTCTGTTTTTCGCTAAGCTCCAGGCTCCCCCCAGTCCTGTGGAGCCCTTATGAAAGAATGAGCAGAAAACATAACTGCCACTGTGGATATTAAAGCGACCAATGATTTAAATACAATAAACTCAAGTAACCTCAGATATGCAGGAAGCCGTGTTACTAGTCAAGCTTTGCTTCTCTGTCTTCAGATATCTGCTTCTTCTCTGAGGTCTGTTTCTTCTTTTTCAGATGATGATCATGTATGAAAATCAGTTCTTCAGGATTATGGTCAATGGCGTACAGGCATTCACCTTCAACCACCGCCATGGGACCTCAGGGCCAAATGACACCTTAGAGGTGGATGGAAATGTCACGTTGACCTCAGTAATGTTCTGAGGAAGACAGACCTGCATCTGCAAAGTCAAAGTTGAAATAAATTCAAAAGTAATTGAAATTATCCTTCTATTTTTGCCAAAGGCTTCGACTACGTTTTCTTTCATACATAATACAACAATATATTTGTAATCTATTTCGTAGATGCAATGTGCTAGACATTTTTAATCTACATTTTAGAATTTGATATGCATTTTCCCATTTATATAAAGATTCATTAAACATTTGCTTGCTGCAATATCCAAGGTTACTTCATTTATGATGCTTTTATACAGTATGTATACACCTCTCATTTGTTGGTAAATGTTATTATATGTCTTTACTATCTGCCATATTCAAACTGTGACCTGTCATTTCATTTGATCCTTTAAGGTCCAGCTCCATTAAATGCCTACAATTCATCTTTCCTGCATAATTGGTTTTGCCTGTAAAGAGTTTCATCTGCCATACCATTATACACACGTTACTGGTGACCGTATTGGTGAGGAGATTATGCTGTACAATCTGCTAGCCCAAGGACTCATACTCATGTCCCAGTGTTGATTCGCTACTGCTGTTGCAAAAGTTCACCTCCAGAGGGCAGTGAAGGTCCACATTTGCAACTATGAAGCCATTTCTTCCATCCCTAGTTAATTACATACATTCTGTATCCCCAGCGTGATTCTACCAGTATGTTTGAGTTTTAATATTAATATATCATCATGGATATATATATACCATCATTTCTGTTATCCCCACCATAAATATCCATCCATCCTACCATCTAAGCACTTTTAAGTGGGGGTAGTTTCCAGCTGGGGGTGGGTTAGAGCCCTGTGCCTCTATCTCAAAGGATGTGGGTTTGAATCCTGTGGCCATTCGAATGATATTGTTGTGCTTTGACCGTGACAGCTGCTGTAGGGATGCTGGACATTAGCTGACCTGGGCTCAGATCCTAAAACTTGCTCTCAGCTGTATACATGTTGGTGTCTCCCATGAAATCTGCAGTATCAGCAATATATTTAACTGGTTTAACTGGGAATAACCCTACATGCATGTAAAGCCATGCATATTACACACATTATACTGTTTATAAGATTATAAATTAAATAATGTAGGAAGTATTGCCACAGGCAGCTATTATTGGAATCCAAACACCACGGCCTGAATAGACGCTTTGGCCACATTTAACATCAAATGATCCATTATAATGTCTGTAACTGAATGTGCATAAAGTGTGGAAACATTTCGTGTTTGCATGGCGTTAGAATATCTGCATTACTGTATAAGGGCCTATGGAATATGGCGCTATAGCGCCACCATGAGGCCAGCCAATGTGTACAGTCCTTTTATCTGCCGCAAGTTGTTACACATTCATTCATCGTACTGGACTTATTATCTACTGGAACTTGTTGCACATTTATTTGCTAGAAATTATTGTATATCTGCTTTTGTTTTAATCTTGTTTCATTTTATCTTTTATTTCTATATTTTACTCCTCTTTTATTCTCTCTGGTAATTATTCATGTACTTTTGTTCTAGCTATTCCTCTTATGTCATTTCTTTTGTCTCTTTATCTTAAACTTATATAATTTCTGTAAAGCACTTTGGGCTACATGTATGTATGAAAGGTGCTATACAAATAAAAGTTATTATTATTATGGTTATTATAATTATTATTATGATTATTATACCTGTGTCTTATTTCTGGCCTGGGTAGTGGACGGAATATTGCATCAAGAAATTTCAGAATAAGAATCACTTTATTTTACCAAGTATGTTACACATACAAGGAATTTGACTTGGCGCCTGCACACATGATGGACATGTAACATATTACACAAGCAGACAGGTACAGATGTGCAGTATAGTACATAAATTCAAGGAAACTAAAACTAAGGAAAGGATAAAAATAAGAATATGAAGAATATTTCATGATTCTCAGTCATGTACAAGGGTAGTTATAGCTTGCTGAAGTTTGATTGGCTGTTGTCAGCCATGTTTGATGAGTAGATGAACTGTCGTCATTTGATTTGTTGGGACTGTGGGCATGAACGCGGATACAAAATGTAATCTTTTTATGTCCAATGGTTGACGAATTATAAGTAATTTTGAGTTATAGCTCCCCCTATTGGACAATTTCTATTAAATTACAGAGAGACAAACATGGAGGTGACCACATACAGGAGCTGAAGCCACAGTGAACAGGAGTATAGAACC